>JAKSZT010054520.1:600134-617437 GCA_026826555.1 Tolypeutes matacus
TGGGCCTGTGCCCGCCCGCTCAGGCCTGTGCCCGCCCGCTCGGGGCCGCGCCCGCCCGCTCAGGCCTGCGCGGGCTCGTGGAAATCGGAGAACGGCGCTCAGTTCTGGGGATGTGGCTCCCCTCTGCGCCCGCGCGTGACGGAGCTTTGCGCCTCCGAGCTCCCAGGAGCACTGTCTGGGCTGTTTCTGGCTGTGGCCGCGACAGTTCCCACAGCCTTCTTGGTGGGGTCTCTCCCCGGGGGGTTTCCAGGCGGGGTTCCAGGCCCACAGGGTTTGCGCCATGTTTTTCTGCCAGGTCTTGGACTCGTCTTCCCTTTTCCTAAACTAGCCCGTCTCATTAGGAGTACAGTTATTAAAGGCTGTGGCTCAATCAGTGGGGCTCCCGTTTGCCATATGGGGGGCCCCGGGTTCGGTTCCCGGGGCCTCCTGGTGAAGGCAAGCCCGCCCGCACGGTGTGGTTAGCTGACCCGGCGAGCACGAGCAGCAAGGGGGGGATGGATGAATGAATAAATAAAATCTTAAAAAAAAAAGTGCTATCATCAATTGTGACAAATGTTCCACACAGTGCAAGGTGCTGGTGGTGGGTGGTGGGTGGGAAACCTGTATTTTATGCATGATTGTTCCATAAACCCACAACTTCTCTAATAAAGAAAAATATGTATATAAATCTATTTTTCCCATCTCTGTCCCTTGAAAAAGCTTAGACACAAAGTAGCAGTGGACCCCCAGAGCACCCATTTTGGGTTTCTAAATACCATTCCCTTATTTTAAAGAACGGTGACATCTTAGAAAAGTAGCCGATTTTGATCTGGTACAAGAAACGTATAAGCTGAGCCTGGATATCTTGTGCCAGAAAACAATTGAATTAAATATTTTTAGGCTATTGGGGTGATTTCAAAAGAACCTAGCAGGCAGAATTATTGATTTTGTTAGGGGCGATAATGGTGGTGTGATTGTGTACAGAATTTTCTTTCTTTATTTAGAAATATATATTAAAGTATTTAGAAATGAAATGTCATTTAAGTGTGTCCTTAACTTTAAAATTCTTCAGCAAAAGTAATGATGAAGGGGCTCCCAACTGGCCAAAGACTGATGACTGAAATTGATTGAAATTCATCAAATATATAAAAATCTATGAGTCCATAATGATGCATTAAAAAGAAACAAAACAGAAACAGAAAAACAAGGGTTCATCTGCCACCATCCAAGATTATCATTGCACAGATCCCTTACTCTGAAATTGGTCATCAAAGAGAAGGAATCAAGCAGTCACCTGCCATTCCAGGAGGAACTGTAGTTTGGGGTAAGAAAATAGCCTTAGTTGACAAAGCACTTCTTTACAGAAAAATGAGGGCCCAAACAGTGAGAAAGGAATAAGGAAATTAGAAAGCCAAAGGATGCTAAACCCTTTAGGCAAAAGGTTAACTGGGAACTGGAAATTTACACATTACCAATGTATTATTAGCCCTCAGGTTACTTTCTGGTTGCAAGGAAGAAAATAAAGTTTTATAGTGATCAAATTTAGCATCAATAACAGTGGGAAAGCTGCACTCCAACATGATTCCCAGGCATGCAAAAAGGCAAGTTACAGAAGACTTTTAAAAGTCCAAATACAGGGAAGCAGATATAGCTCAGGCCGTTGGGCACTCGCCTCCCATGTGGGAGGCCCCAGGTTCGGTTCCCGGTGACTCCTGGAGAAGGCGAGCAGACAAATGAGCAAACTGGGAGAAGGGGGGATAAATAAAGAAAAATAAAGTAAATAAGATAAATCCAAGAAAAAGGAAAAGTCCAAATACACACATAGCGTAGCAATGTCCTGTTGATGCCCAACGTACGTGTTCTTTCTCCCCACAACTTTAAAGATCAGTTCCTGGGACCCCTGGGGTTTCAGACAGAGAAAGGGGTATTTGTTTGTGCAAGCAAAGAAGGTCAGTGGCTTTGTGGCCCCAAAAACTGCCTCCTGGACCTGCCGAAATTCTAATATTTTATAACATCTGGGTGCTAATGAATAAATGGGGTGGAGCTGGACACAGGTTCCTTCATTAGTAAATGTTAAGGGGCTGAACAGGACGCGGCTGGCACCAAACCATGGGGAGTCACAAAGTTACAGTCATTACAGAGGTCGAGGTTCTGGGGAGCGGAAGCAGAACAAAGGTCAGCTACAAGGCTGTTCACAGGGACCCTAAACAGGAGGGTAGCGGGCTCACCCTTCCCATAGCAGTGTTCACATGCAAAGATAAAGTCCTTCTGGAATAATCATCACAATGGCAGGATTTTAGTTGGAAATGGCCATATACAAAAGGTGAGGTCAATCTAACCTGTTTCAGTAATTTTGGACATTAACCTTTGGCTATTTTATAATTTACTAGAAGTAAAAGGCACCTATATAATGATTTAGTAATTAAAATTATTTGTTAATTCTTAACCCTTACATGCATAGCAAAATGAAAATGAAAGTCAAGGGAATGAAAAGCCCAAGTTTCAGAATGAAGAATGCCCTTGGGAGGAGGGAGAAAGGGATGCTTGGAGAGACACACAGAGCTTTAAAAGTATTAATAATGTTCTATTATCCTGAGCTGGGTGGTGGATACAAGGGTGCTTGTTTTATTATTGTTGTTATTATTACCATATATATCTTATATTGTTTTGTGTGACTAAAATAAGCACTTTTAAAATGTGTAATTTCCAAACCATTGGGAACATGAGGTAGAAGAAAATAAAGAAAATTCAATCAATTCAAGAGTAGACGGAAGAAAACAAAAAAAGCCAAGAAAAAGCATAGTAAAAACACAACATAAGACGTTAGAATCCAAACATATGACCACTCACAACAAATGTACATGGACTAAACCTGCCATTTAAAAGACAGTGATTTTCAGGCTGAATCAAGGGACTCTGCAGGCACCAGGACTTGTCAATTCAGCAACAAAGTAAATCCAAGGAGGCTTCAGCTTCTCTGGCATTTTCCATCCTAAGGTAGATCCTAGGTTGACAAAGTCCCAGCTCTGAGTCCCTGAGGGGGTCAGGAAAGGGCAGTGAGGGGAGGGCTTGGGGCTGGAGCCTGAAGTGGCTTCCCCCCAGGCTCCTCCCTGTGGTGCTCGGGGCAATAGCCCCGGCGGCCTCCTGGTTTCCCAAGGCTCAGTTCCAAAGCACCACAGCTGGGCCACTTGTTGCTGCCAGTTCTGGAGATCAGAAGTTCGAAGTCGAGGGGTCAGCAGGGCTGGGTTCTCTCTGAGAGCTCAGGAGGACCTTTCCCTCCCTCTTCCCGGCAACCCCTGGCATTCCTGTGGCTTTTAGATGGGCGCTCACAGCTCTGCCTCTGTCTGCACAGGCCGTCTCCTCCTTCCTCCTCTCAGGGCACCTGTCGCTGGAAGTAAGGTCCACCTTAAAGCCAGGACGATCTCACCTGAGACCCTTAACTGGATCCCTTCTGCAAAGGCCCCGTTTCCAGACAAGGTGAAGTCCACAGGCTCGTGGGTTAACAGTTCAACGTACCTTTAGGGGCTTAGTCAACCCGGTGGGGCTCAGCAAGGCATGTCCAGCTAATCACACCTTGGCTCTTTCACCAGCAGGCATGCGCTCTCCATTTCTGTTCACGGAAACCCACCCAGACGCTGAGACCTGGTTTCAAGAGCAGAGGCTGGAGAGCTCGTGGGCTGTGGGTTGCTTTACGTAGCTCCTGTAAGCTGGCCCTGACAGTCTACACTTGTGTGGGTGAAAAAAAAATTTTTTTTTCATGAAGACAGCTTTTGAAATAACAGAAAGGAATGTGAAGAAGAAAATGTGTTGCTCTCTGGGAAATGGTGGCCAGGCCCTGGGCCATAGGAAGCCCCTGCTGTGGAGGGAAAGAGCCAGAAAGGAGCCAGGCCCAGGCAAGTCCTGGGTGCATCCCCTCCGGCCCCTCCAGCCACAGTCTTGTGGGCAAGGGGTCGAGGGGCCCAGCAGGCAGGCCCACCAGCCGTGTGCCCCTCGGGACCAGGGCTTCTGCTGGATGTCCCCAAGCCTGGACCTGTCCTTGCAAGGTGGACCCACCGTGTCTGTGCACTCCCCTGCCTTAGGCGTGGCTAAGGGAGGGAGGATGGTCTGGGGGTGCAGGTGAAGCTTGACCTGCGGGCTGGAGTGGGGGAGAAGGGGGGGCGGCTGGGGGCTGGCCCTCCTGTGTGAGATCTCCGGGGAGCCCAAGGAGAAGCCCCTGTGCACCTGGCCACCTCGTCGTTATGCGAGGACAGAGCATATTTCATTCAGCCATCCTGAGCCTGCCGCCGGCAGACCCAGCTCGCAGGTGGGGGCCTGGGGCGGGTGGGAATCTGGAGCCAGCAGCATTCAGGCATCCAGGGACAAGCCGGGAGCAGAGATAAGACCACCCCCAGGCCCAAGTGGGCAGGGTGGAGGGGCTGGTGGGAGGCATTCTTCTCCAGTCACCCTCCCTGTCCGCAGGAGCTGTTACCTGTCCGAGTGGTGTCCTTCCCCTGTGGGTGCCTGAAGGCCAGCACCCTGGGCAGGGGTCCTGCCCTCTGGGGCAGTTCACAGGCAGAGTCCCCACACTGGGAGCTGGGGCTGTGCAGCAGCAAACTCTAGCCAGTCCTACCTTTACAGGTGGGCCAGGAAGGGCCCCACCTGCCTTCTCTAGGATGGAGGTCCTAGACTTCCCCTTTCCCAGACTCCCTTACAGCCAGGTGGGGCCACGTGACTAAGCTCCAGATCATGAAACATGAGTTGAGATGCCATGGGACTTCCGGGAAATCTCTGGAAGGTTCTTTCTGCTCTGCTGGAGCACAAAGGCAATGGCTGAGCTCCAGCAGCCACATGGGGTCATGAAGCCACTGGTCAACCCTAGGTATCTGGAGCTGAGAGCCAGAGACAACATGTGCAGCCAAAGCCATGCCTGGATCACTAGCCCTGGGCCTGATTTGTGTGTGAGAAATAAACTCTCTTGCTTAAACCACTGTGACCTGCAGTCAAACCCAGCCCCTGTCAAAGCCTGTGACTGAGGAGGAGAAAGTGCTCAGGCTGTGCCCCAGAACCTGCCCACCCAGCTCCAGATGCCAGCCCCCGGCTGGGGAGGGGGTACTCAGGAGAAAGAGGAAGTGGCCAGAAGGGGAAGCAGCAGGGTGCAGAGCTGAGGCAGGTGGGTGCCGTGGTGGAGGCAGCTGCTGAGCTTGCCCTACTGAGCTCTGGCCAGAGCCAGGATGGACGCCAAGGCAGCGCCCTCAGAGGTAGGTGAGGCCAGGGTCGGGACAAGGGGAGAAGGCCTGGGAAGGGGGCTACACTCAGCCTTCACACACACAGCCCAGACCTAGAAGGTCACAAAGCCCCTGGGCTGGGCCTGCGGAAGATCTTTTCCTTCCCCCATTTGTGCGACAGGACCACTGAGTCCTCAGGGTCGGGGGCAAGTGGACAGCCCAGGCCCTCTGCCCCAGCCTGGGACCGGCAGGCACAAGTCCAAGCATGCTGGGCTGGCCGCCCAGGGCTGGAGAGGCTTGGCACCCTCCCCCTTGGGATGTCACTGTTGGGGGGTCAGGGTCCCAGGGCCGCACTGCGTGAGCAGGTCTGCAGGGCGCAGGGCGCAGCGCGGTTCCGGCCGGTCCCAGGCCCCAGACCCCAGGCCGAGGCTCTGGGCTGGCCAGGCTGGAGGACGAGGAGGTGGCGCCCTCCAGGCTGGGCCAGGCGGGCCTCTGTGGCCCTGGAAGGAGCCCCCGCCAGGCTCCGTGCTCAGGACGGGCCGAGCAGGGGGCAGGAGCAGCCCCGAGCCCGCCTCAGCCCGACTTCACACTGCTGACCTGCCCCAAGAGCTGGCCAAGGGGTTGTCTGGTGACCCGGTCACCATGAAGGCTGGGTGCTGGGCAGGGGACACTCAAGGCCTGAGCTCAGCCTGCACGTGGGGAGGCGCCCCGAGCTCTGCGGGGAGGGGGCAGGGAGGCTGCACCTTGGCATCTGTGCCCCTGAGCCCCCTACTCCGAGCCACTTCCGCCCTCGCGGTGCAGACACAGCCCCCAGGCCTGGCTCCTGTGGCCCCGGGCTCTGAGGCCTCAGCCCCGACCCCTGGGCGGCTCGGACCCACAGAGCTGGTGGCCCGGGCTGACGGCCTGGGTCCCCGGGCCCCAGTGCCTGGCCTTACTCCATGCGGAGCACCGGAGGCAGCAGCTGCTGAGGGAGGCGCCTGTCATCCAGCAGGGCCCAGGACCACTCCGAGGAGGTCCCTGCTGTGGAAGGGAGAGCCCTGGCCGCAGGGGGTCCAGTCCAGCCCACGCTGGGCCACCAGGAGGGAGGGTCAGCTTCTGCCCTCTGCGGGCACCCCCGACCAGGCATCATGCTCCCAGGACGGGGCCCTGGGAGGAAGCGACTATTTACAGGTCTGTGTGGAGGCACAGAGCAGGCGAAAGCAGAAATGGCATTTTCAGTTGTGGCTGAAACAAGGAACTGAGCCTTGGGCGGCCAGACCCCACCGAGAGCAGGCAGGGCCTCAGAGGGCGCGGTGACTCCCCCGACCTGACACACACGGGCGCTGGGGAAACGTGGGGGGCCAGGAAGGGGCTCTGAGCCTCGGCGTCCACGTGGAGGCCGCCTGGCCGGGCCCAGCTGCCTGGCGGTGGAAGCGGGCACTGGCCGCGGGGCCCCAACCCAGGGTGCAAGCTCGGGCGGGGCTGGGGAGGCTCCTGGGGGTTCAGGCGGGTGCCCGGGGGCCGCCACGAGCGGCTGTCCCCAGTGCCCACCTGTCAGGACGGTGGGGGGCCGGAGCTGCTGGTGACTCCGGGCACCATGCAGGCAGCGCTGAGACCTCTGCAGAGACCGGTGGTGGCGCCCGCGTGGCTCTGCTTCATCCCCCGCCACAGACCCCGGAACAGAGAGGCCAGCACGGTAGGCCTGGGGGCCCAGGGAGGGGGCCGGGGGCTCGGCAGCCAGAGTGGCGAGGACAAAGGCCGGGACTGGCTGTGGGTGCCCCAGGGAACACGGGCACACGCTGAGCAGGGGGCACGCAGTACCTCCTGGGGGGAGGGCCGGGTGCCCGGCTGCAGCTGGCCCTCCCCTGGAGCCCAGGCTAGCTTGTCCCTGGCCAGCGGGACCACCAAGGCCAGCAGTCGAGCCCCTGTGCCCCCGTTGCAGGCGCAGCTGCTGGGAGCCCTGGCTGTGCTGTGGCTGGGTGCCACGACCATCTCCCACCTCCTGTGGCAAGCGCCAGCCCCTCCCATCCGGGACCGCCCCGGGGAAGGTCCCCCTGGGCCCTGGAGCCGTGGCCCCCACCGGGCCTGGGAGCCCCCAGGAGAGGAGAGACAGGAGTCCAGGCCGCAGAAGCACTCGTGCCGGTGAGGGGGTGGGGGCCCTGGCGAACCTCCCCTCTGAGATAAGCTTGGCCCCCACCGCCTCCACCACCTCCCCTCGGAGAGTGGGGGTCCCGGGAGGGAGGCAGTGGGGGGCAGCAAGTGGGGAAGGCTGGACTGGGACTGAGAGGACGGGGTACAGGGCTCTCTTGGCTGCACAGCACGCTAAGCCCGGTGGAGACCCCGCCCCCAGGCCGCCCCGGCCCGCCCTGAGGCTCACAGCTCTCGCCCCCCACCCTGCACACCGTCCCGGCCCCCATGGGGGCCTCCTGGAGTCCCAGCCCTGCCCCAGGAGGAAGCGGCCAGAGCTGGGGAGCTCACCACTGCCCAGCCCAGGCCCTGCCCCCGGGTCAGCCCTGCTCGGCTCAGGCCCCCTGCCCTGCTCTGTGCAGGGCCACCCGCAGGCCGCCACCTGCGGTTTGGCTGCCCCTCTTTGCACCCTTGGCCTGCGCTCAGCGGGAGGCCTGGGGTCTCTCTGGCGTGGCAGCGGGGACAGAGCGGGCAATGCGAGGCGGGCTGGGCAACTCCTGGGCCCACGCTCGGCCCCTTCTTGGCCCCCGCAGGCTCGTCCTCGTGGAGAGCATCCCCCAGGACCTGGCGCCTGTGGCCGGCAGCCCGGTAGCCCAGCCCCTGGCCCAGGCCTGGCTGCAGCTCCTGGATGCTGCCCAGGAGAGCGTCCACGTGGCCTCCTACTACTGGTCCCTGACAGGGCCCGACATTGGGGTCAATGACTCATCAGCCCAGCCGGTGCGTCCCCTTCCCAGCTGAGCCACAGAGCAAGGCAGGGGGCACACCCCTGGGGGCTAGGGATGAAGTGGGCGGGCCCTTCCTCTGGGGTTCTGGGGGCAGCCCTAGTCAACGGTCATCAGGGCTCCAAACACTTTACCCAACTCTGACCTGGGGCGGTGGGCTGAGCTGAGGGGTGGGCTGAGCTGGGCGGTGGGCTGAGCTGAGGGGTGGGCTGAGCTGGGCGGTGGGCTGAGCTGAGGGGTGGGCTGAGCTGAGGGGTGGGCTGAGCTGGGCGGTGGGCTGAGCTGAGGGGTGGGCTGAGCTGGGCCGTGGGCTGAGCTGGGCCGTGGGCTGAGCCGGGCCGTGGGGATGGCCTGGGGAAGGCCTGTCTAGCGAGGGCAGCTGGGGTGCGTCCCTGGCCTGGCCTCACGGCTTGCTGGCCGCGCAGGGGGAGGCTGTTCTGCAGAAGCTGCAGCAACTGCTGGGCAAGAATGTCTCCCTGGCCGTGGCCACCAGCAGCCCCACGCTGGCCAGGAGGTCCAGCGACCTGCAGGTCCTGGCAGCCCGAGGTAGGTGCTGCACCGCTGGCGAGGGCAGGAGGGGAGAGGCAGGCCAGGAGGGCAGGCGGGTGGCTGGCTGTGGAGAGGCCTGCTCTGGGAGCACCGGGTGGTCTCGGGAGGCCCAGCTGCCTCCCGAGAGGCTCAGGCTGGGGCCCCCAAGAGGCAGTGGGCCAGTCCCGTAACCTCGCTGTGCCTCAGTTTCCCCGCCTGTAAAACGAAGACAATATCGCATCGACTCGGTAGGGCGGGTGTGAGGACAGACCGGTCGAGCCAATCTTAAAGAGCTTAACGAGAGCGAGTTCCTCTGATCGTCCTGAATTCTCGGGCAGGTGCCCAGGTGCGACAGGTGCCCATGGGGCAGCTCACGGGAGGCGTCCTGCACTCCAAATTCTGGGTCGTGGATGGGCGGCACGTCTACGTGGGCAGTGCCAACATGGACTGGCGGTCTCTGACGCAGGTGAGCCCCGGGCCAGCGAGTGAAGACCCACCTGGAGCTTTGCCTGAGGCCCAGGTGTCACGAGAAGCCGACAAGCGGAAGCCTGGGGGTGGCGCCATCTCCCAGGAGCGCGGTGGTGGGAGGACGGAGGTCTGCTGGGCAAGTCGTAGAGCACTAGGCGGCTGGGACAGGGGTCTGGGCCCCACTGCCCGGGGAAACGTGCAGCTCACAAGGCACGAGCCCCTGGTAGGGAAAAACAGCAAACACTGGTCACAAAATGGTCAGTGAGTGTTTTTTGACAGTGAAATGAAGAGTAATTTTTATTTCCTTTGTGGTTTTATACATTTAAAAAATAATAAGCATGTGTTGCTTCGATCATCAGAGTAGAAGGTCATCCGAGGAAAACGGGCAGCCCCTGAGCGCCCTCCCCCGGCCGAGGTGCACCTGGACCTCAGATTCCTGCAGGTGCAGCTGCAGCCGGGTGGCTGCCAGTCCAGGGCTGGGGGCTGCCCGCTGGCCCCGCAGCCGCTGACCCCGGTCCCTGCAGGTGAAGGAGCTCGGGGCCATCATCTATAACTGCAGCCGCCTGGCCCGAGACCTGGAGAAGACCTTCCAGACTTACTGGGCGCTGGGGGCGCCCCAGGCCACTCTCCCCAAAACCTGGCCCCAGAACTTTTCATCCCACATCAACCGCTTCCAGCCCTTCCGGGACCACTTTGACGGGGTGCCCACCACCGCCTATTTCTCGGTAAGGGGGGCCAATGGGGGCCACCAGAGTGCCCCGCGGCTCTGTCCCCAGGCGCCTAGAAGAGGCCCCCAGACTCACAGGAAACCGAGTCCCACCCCAGCCTGGGCCCTCGGACATGCCTCGGGGATGGGAGTGGAGGGAGGCCGTGGCTCTGGCTGTCAGGTGGGGTCCCGGAGCCCCAGCCCCGATCTCAAAGGACCCTCCCAGCCCAGAGACCTGCCCCTGCGTGGAGAGGCTGGGAGGCCGAGGGTGGCCTACATGCCCACCGGCCTGTCCTCCCTCACTGGAGCACAGGTGGGGTCCCCCTCCTGGGAGGCAGACCATCGGGAGCCCGGGGGGACCGGCTGCCCCCCAGCCGCCCCTGCCCCAGCGCCCCGTGCAGCCCCTCCCTCTCCTCCCAGATCTTTGCAGCCACACAAGGCAAACACTGGGAGGGGGTGCGTGACCATCACAGTTCTGGGGCCATGTGCCCCAAGCAGGGCCGAGTCCTCACACCGCCGCTCCTGGACAGGCATCGCCACCCGCGCTTTGCCCCCACGGCCGCACCCGGGACCTAGAGGCACTGCTGGCAGTGATGGGGGCAGCCCAGGAGTTCATCTACGTCTCGGTGATGGAGTACTTCCCCACCACACGCTTCAGCCACCCCGCCAGGTGGGCGCGGGAGCCGGGCAGCCCTGGAGCGGGGGTCCGGGAGGCTGGGCCCGGCGACCCTGACTGCCCCCCTGCCCAGGTACTGGCCAGTGCTGGACAACGCGCTACGGGCGGCAGCCTTCGACAGGGGCGTCCGCGTGCGTCTGCTTGTCAGCTGCTGGCTCAACACGGACCCCCGCATGTTCCCCTACCTGCGGTCCCTGCAGGCTCTGGGCAACCCCTCGGCTGGCGTCTCTGTGGACGTGGTGAGGACCAGCCCCAGGCCGGGCTGGGGAAGGCAGTGCCCCAACCCGGCCCCGGCCTGACCGTCCCCCTCTGCCCTTAAGAGGGTCTTCATCGTGCCGGTGGGCACCCACTCCCACATCCCGTTCAGCCGGGTGAGCCACAGCAAGTTTATGGTCACGGAGAAGACGGCCTACGTGGGTGAGCGGCTGGGGATCAGGGCCCGCGGGTGTGGGCATGGCCCCCAGAAGACCCCAAGCCCAGAGAAGGGACAGCAAGGGTGCCGGAGGGGCAGGGGCTGCTGCAGGGGTCCCGGCACCTGCCCAGCTGGCCCTCTGCCCCCTCGGGCCTGTGGACTGGAAGGGCTGCTGGCCCCCGCACCTGGGCCAGGGGCTGCCCTGGCAGGGGCAAGTGGCCTGTGGGCGCGGCCCCGACCTGCGGGAGTGGTGCCCCGGGGACTGAGCTGCTGCTTCCCGCCCTCCCCCAGGCACCTCCAACTGGTCAGAAGACTACTTCAGCAGCACCTCTGGTGTGGGCCTGGTGGTCAGCCAGAGGGGCCCCCGCACGCAGCCCGGGGCCGCCGCGGTGCAGGTGCAGCTGCGGCAGCTCTTTGAGCGGGACTGGAGCTCCCGCTACGCCGTGGGCCTGGACGGAGAGGCCCATGCCCAGGACTGTGCTTGGCGAGGCTGAGGCCCAGACACCTTCTGGACACTGGTGTCGGCCCGGCGCGGCCAGGGCTCCGGCTCAGCACGGCCAGCACCCGCTGGGCCTTGGCCAGAACTGTAGGCTCCCCCTCCACACTCCCAGCCCTGCCCGCCTAAGCCCTCACCTCCTCCGGGGAGCCCTCCAGGCTGCCTCTCCTCTGACTGCCACGCAGCGCGGTGGGACCCAAGCACAAAGAAAACTAAGAAAACTCCCGTGGCTCTCCGTGTCGGCCCTGCACAGGGTGGGTGGGCAGAGGTGGGGCCCATGGAAGGGGCGTGGGCCTGAGGCACACCCCAGGCAGGGGCCAAGGAAAGGGGGCGGAGGGCTATGGGGCGGGGCCTGACGCTGGGAAGAGATGTCCCTTAGGAGCTGACCCTGCCCCGGGACCTACCTGGGTCACCTGCCCTGCAGGGGCTGGCTCCGAAGCCGAAGTTCCAGCCCTTCTGCCACAGTCCAGGCTGAGTGCGCGTGAGAAGCCTGCCTCCCAGCGCCCTGGCCCCTCCTGCCAGGTGGTTTCTGAACAGACCTCAGCGCCCATCTGTACCCGCTGGAGACCCCCGAGGCTACACTAGGCTGGAGCTCGGGCTGGCTCCGTGCGGCTGGGCGGAGGCGCTGAGGGGGTGACGCCAGGCGCTCTCCTGCTCTCCCGGGTCCTTGGGGCAGTCTTGGAGCGCCTCTGCCCTGCGCTTCCCTAGTCCTCTAGCTTCGGGGAGGAGAGCTGGCAGTGCCTGTGTCCGGCACGGGGCAGATCCTTCTCAGGTTTGCTCGGCCTTGCCTTGCAGCATCTGAACGATGCTTTAGCCCACAGGCCCTCGTCTGTGCACCCCCTGCCTCTCTCCCCAGACCTCGAGGGGCTCTGCAGAACGGCATGACATGGGTGCCCCGGGAGCTCCCCTGTGTGAGCTGCACTTGACCAAACCAAGCCCACTGTGGCCACGGCTGCCCCCGGGGCTGCCTGCCCACTGCCCACGCTCTGGGGCCCGCTGCCCCGTTCGCATCCCTCGCACGAGTAGACGCAGCCCCAGACCCCAGCTCTGCCCCCCAGGGCTGCACATGTGGTTCTGCCCTTCCTTCTCAGTCCTCCAACACCTGTGAACACCTGTGTGCTCAGGCCTCCCAGCCGCTCCGGGAGGCCTCCTGCTTGGGCCTCGAGCCACGGCCAGCGGTGACTGGGACAGCAGCCACCAAGCCCAAAGCAGAGACCCGGCAGCCCCCAGCCAGGTCAGCTGCAGACACACTTGACCTGGCACTGCACCTCACAGCAGCCTCAATACCTGCTCCAAAGACTGCACGCAGCACCAGCCTGATGAGGTTCGGGAGGCGCCAAGGGGGCGAGTGCTGTGGCCCATCCAGGGTGGTGGCAGACCCTAAGATGGACCCCATTGCCCCCCACCTCCTGTGCAGTCCCTTGTCCTCGAGTGTGGGTGGGCCCGTGGCCTCCTTGTGACCAATGGAACAGAGCAAGGGCAAAGGGGTGTCACGTCCACGATTCCGTGGCACAGGATTGTGACGTCCGCCTTGCTGGCCTGGCCCTGGTCGCACAGCCCACGAGGACCAGGGGGCCTTTGGAGGCGGGTCCTCCCCAATCACGCCTGGGGTTTGAGAGCGCGGCCCCAGCTGATGCCCGGATTCTTCGCAGCCTGGGGGATGCTGAAGCAGGGGCCCAGCCGAGCTGCGCTCGGACCCTGATCCACAGAAGCTGGAGACGAGGAATGTGTGATGCTCTAAGCTGCTGGTTTGTGGCGAGATTGTCCCGTGGCACTGGCCACTGCTGCGGCAGGAGTCAAGGCCACACGGGTGCCACACGGTGCTGAGAGCAGCCTGCCCGCCTCCAGCACCAAGGCCCACTGCCCAGATGGGCCCTGTGTTCCCAGCTGGCACATGGCAGTTGGAGCAGCTCCGGCCCGGTAGAGAGGCCCTGCTGATTCCCCTTCCTTGCCCCTGCCTGAGCCCACCCAGGGCCCACCCCTGTCAGCCCACTCTCCAGAAGGCTTCCATAGCCCCTCCCTGGGTGGCCCCCCCAGCCAGCCACAGCGAAAGACACGCCTGCCCCACCTGCTGCAGCGCGGAGAACCCCGCCCCAGCCTCCGCCCTGGACTCCATGGCCACCACTTCCGGGGTGTCTGGGGCAAGCTGCCCTCTGGGCCCACAGCCTCCGGGGGAGCTCACAACTGGGCCTCGCCCCCACGCACGGCCATGCCACCAGAGCAGGCCCCCTGCCCTGGGAGAAAGAACACTCGTGACGCCCAGAGGCCCTGGCTGGGGCCGCTCCCAGGACATCCGCGCCGCTGCTCCCAGTGCCTGCCGGTTGGGGTGTCTCCTCCCAAGCCTGCGCCTTCTTCCTCACCGCCCTCTGAGCCTCGGGCTCTGAGGGGGACCTAACAATGGACGTCTTTGGGGTGAGCCAAGGCACGAGTGGGCACCCTCACCCCGCTTGCCAGAATAGCGTCATGGAGATTCTGGGCGGGAGGTGCGTGGCAGGGGAGCAAGGGCAGGGGGATTTCAAGCCCGAGACAAAAGACCCCACAGCCTTCATCGTGGAGCGCACTGCTTCCTTTATTCCCACTGAGGCAACAGCCGCCCGTGGGCGTCGGGGCGGGGGCCGCGGTGAGGGCCCGTGCGCACAGCGGCGCAGGCAGACACTGGTAACTCGCAGGCGTCGAGACGCCTCCACCTCCTCGCCCGCCGGGGACCGCCGCCAGGTCAGCCCAGCGCCCGCCGCCCTCTCCACGCAGCGTGTGCATCGTCACGGGGAGCATCCCAGAGCCTCGGCAAGGCTCAGCCGAGGAATAAGCTCATGACAAGGGGCAGGCAGGTTTCCTGGAACACAGCGGCTCTGCCCGGAGTAAGGCGACTTTGTCAGGAAGCAGCAGCAGCAGCAGCAGGGCGGAAGGCAGACTGAAGCGACACCCACGGCCGTTCTAGGCCTTTCCGCAAAGAAACCAGCACCCGGCACCGAGTTCTGTGAAAACTGTGAAACTGCGTCAGTGAAGCCCCTGCCCAGCCAGCACCTCCGAGCGCACTGTCACGCCCTGCGGACTCTGGGGTGCCTCCGTTGCCACCGACGCCTTGACTCGTTTTCTGTCCGGTTTCAGGAAGGCTCCGTGGGTGCACAGACGCGCTCGTTGGTTTCTGCCTGGCTCTCGGCCCTGTAACTCAGCGGGCGTGAAGCTCGGTCGGGACCAGGCGCGGCCTCACTGGGGGCTGGACGTCTCGCTGGCACCCTGGCCCTGCTCCAGCAGGATGAGCTCGGTTCTGGCCGCAGATGTCACCATCTCCCTGGAGCGCATCCCGGCGCTCGCAGCCCCTGCCAGGCCACCTTCCTTCTCCTCGGGGGAGAAACTTTCTCGTGCGTCAAAAAAGGCGCCTGCTTCCTCCTGGAGTTTCTGCTCTGCGACGCCTGCCTCCTCTTGGGCGCTTTTCCTCTTCTGGGTAGAAGAGGAGAAGCCCAGTTTGGGAAATCGGAACCAGCCTGCCTTCTCCGGCTTCTTAGGTGGCTCTGCTTCCGGGCGCGCCCCGGGCTGGGTTTGCACGGGAGCAGAGCTTTGGGCGTCAGCTTGGGAGTCAGAACTCGCCTCGCTGACAGAAGAAAACCCAATGTTGGGAAGCCAAAACCGGAACAGACCAGAAGGCCTTTTACTTTCCACTTTCTCGTTTTGATCCGCGCCTGCATCCGCTGCGACCGCTGCTGTCTCCTGGGTGTCTTCGGGGGGAAACTCGAGAATTTCCGCTGGCTCGTCGTCGGAACCGCTGTCTGCAAACTGGCAGCCAGGGCCCGCTTCTGGAGCCCACGTTTGTGGCCCCGGCACCACGGTGGCGCTGGAGGAGACGATCTCAAAGGGCTCTGCTCCTGGGCTGGCCTGTTCCGGAGCCTCTTCCCGGCCCGCTAGCTTTGGAGAGTCTCGCGCTGCCCCATGCCCGCTAGCCTGTGGGGGGGGCTCTGTGATTCTCACCTTTAGCGAGGAAAATCCATAAGAAGGCGTTTGAACCTCTGACGCGGGGAGCTCTGATTCTCGCACAATCTGAGTGGAAAAGGCCTCTGCTTTTGGCAGGTGAGTGTGCCCTGGCACTGCCACGCTGCATATGGTCACCTTCGGGCTGTCCACCTGGGCACCCTGGATGTGCACTCTGACCTTAGAAATCGGGGGCGCATCTGAGGAGAGGCTGGCACCCCGGGCCCCGGCGCTGTCCTCGCACAGGGCCGCTTCGATGCTGGCCTGCAGGCACCGTGCTTCTCTCACGCTGGGAATGAAGACGTCTCCCTCCGTGCTGGGGGCAGGCACGGCGAACTTCGGAGCCTTTAACCTGGGGAATTTGACGGTGACCACAGAGTCTTCCCAGAGTTGATCCATCTCAACTACGGAAACCCGGCACGGCACTTCGGTACTGGAAGTCTTCAGTGTAAGCGGACCTTCGGGCTGGGGAAGATGTTTTCCTGCTCTTTGCTCCCCTCCTGGTCCAGGAAGACTAGCCTCGCCAGTTTGTCCTGGAAGAGCCTGGAATTCTAAAGGCCTCATACTGGGCATCTGAAGGTGGAAGGGGCCTCCGGTGGGTCTGGGCCTGACCTCGGAAGTGGAAAAGCTGGCAGCGTCCATGGCAGCGGTGGAGGGGTGCACCCTCGAGCCTGCACTGCCCATGTGCCGCTTCAGGACATCTGCATACGATGCGCTCTGGGAAGCCGCCGTGTGGGCATCCGTGCCCGGGCACTGCAGGCACAGCCGAACCTCCGCTTCTGGCCCGGGAGCGCCGACACCCTGGCCCTGCACAGGGGCGGGCTCCCCACCTCTGGCTTCAGCGGCAGCAGGCACGTGTGCGCCAGTGGCTTCTGGGCCCCCCGCCTGGCCATGCTCCTTGGAGGACACGTGCTGGAAGCCGGGCACGTGGAATGAGGGCCTTTTAAACCAGCTCGCCTGCGACTCTGCAGACACCGCCCCCGCGGTGGCCCCCTCCTCGGAGCTTTCCACCCCTGGTGGCTGAAGGGAGGCTTCCACCAGAGGGGCGGGACCCTCGCCACTGGGCAGGCCTGTGGAGACAGCCATAGCCATGACTGCATTGCGGCCACTGCCCAGAGGCAGGTCAGGCTGGGAGAGGGGGCTGTCAGGCTTGGCCCCGGCAGACCTGAGCTCAGGTTTGGCAAAGCCCAAGCTGGGCATGCGGGTTGGCAGCTGGGGGAGGCCCTGGTCCTCTCCGCCTGGGGGGCCTGCCATGGGGCCAGCACTGGCCTTTTCTGTGCCTTGAGGGTCGCCTCCTGCTGGGGGTCCACAGAGGGACGGAGCCAGGTCCGACTGGGGCGGGCTGAGCCCTCCATTGGAAGCCTTCACTTTGGGAAATGCCAGCTTGGGCAGGGTGAAGACAGGTGTTTTCACCTTCTCCTGCTCTCCCTCATTCTCTGCAGACAAGTACATGTCCTTTTCCATGGGTGAAACGCGAGTTGCAGGCTCGGAATCGACCTGAGCCGCATAGGAAGCCGGGCAGGGCTTCGTGTCCCCTGGGCTGCACACCACATGCCCTGAGAGCTGCAACTCCTTTTTAGGAGACCACTTGAAGGGGGGGAGCTTGGCCCTGGGCCTGGTGAAGGGGAGCTCCTTCCCTTCACCATCACCTGCAGCAGACCAGCCTTCTTCCGGAACGCTGACTAGCGTGGCCTCGGGACACAGGTGCACACCCGGTTCCGAAGAGACAGTAGGGTAAGATGACGGCAAATGGGAGACTGAGGCTTGGAGGGTGGAAAGGACAACACCCGGACCCTCCCCGCTGACCACTGACCCAGCATCTGCTGTACTTAGACCCGAAAACCCAAACCTGGGCTTATGGAACTTAGGAAAGGACATGATAGTAAACGATGTAGAGCACAGAGGAGGCCCAGAAGACGGGGACACCGCCAGATCCACCTCTCCTGGCTTCACGTGGACTTCGGCAGATGGGAGTTCCAC
>JAKSZT010054520.1:617447-647058 GCA_026826555.1 Tolypeutes matacus
TTTGAACTTTCGTTCTTTTACCTTAATTTCTTTTTTTCTGAGCTCTTCTTTCACCTCCATCTTCAAACCCTCTATAGAAGTGCCATGGTCTTGAGATTCAAGTGCCATTTTCTGCATGTCCACGTCCGTATCTGGGAGGTCTGCTTTTACTTTTTCCCCGTTCGTGTCCACTCGGGCAGTCTGGGTATCTAACATGGGTCCCTTGACTTCCACAGCAGAACCTTTTAAATCTGCTTCATGCATCGTTAGTCTGGGCATCTGCGCCTTTGGCAGATGCCCCTTTCTGCGTGCCCCCTCACTTTCGGCCATTGCCACTTCAATGGACATGTCTCCCTCTGACAGCTTCTTAGGGGTTGGCACTGTGCTCACGTCCACTCCTGCTCCTTTTAGCTGAGGTCTCCCTCCTCCAGTGTTGATGTCACTTTCCAGCGAGGTCAGGGCCACGTCCACTCCTACACTTGGAATGGACATTTCTACATTCGGTCCTGTTTCTTTCCTTGTCTCTGACACCCCAAAAGATGGCATCTTAAACTTGGGCATTTTGAATTTGCTGTCTTTGGTGGCCACATCCTTTTCTTCCAGGGAGTGGTCACTCTCCAGCCTCACCCCTTCCACTTTTCTCCCTGGAATTTGTATAGCATTGAAATCTTTGGTCTCTTTTTCATATTTTCCTTCTCCCTTCTCTGCTGACTCTTCTTCCCTTGCTTTTTCAGCTGTGCCTTGGCTCTCTCTTATGTCTCCCGTTTCTTGCACATGAATTTTTCCACCTGCTTTTAGCCCCTTGCTGGGGGACCTCCCGAACGGGGTCCTTTTGAGCTTGGGCATTTTCAGCCTTGCCTCGCCGTCCTCTGTGTCCCTTTCCTCTTGCCTGGCCTGGTCTTCCTGGACGCCATCTCCTTCTCCCGACACCTTGCCCTGCCTCTGCCCTTTCTGGGAAACGGTGACCCCTCTTTCATCCTCCACCACTTTTTCTTTTGAAAATCCAAATTTGGGTGTCTGTAAGCTGGGTATCCGGACCCGGATCTCATGTGGGCCACTCCACGTGCCTCCGGCGTCCGTGGCGTCCTGCAGAGACAGCCTGGCAATACCGATTTCCAGCCCCTGTAGGCTGCCCTGGTCGCCCTCCTCCGTCTGTCCTGTGGCAGGGCTGACCTCGAGCGTCTTTGGCCTCGGGGTCTCTGTCTGGGCCCTGGCCACCGAGCCTGCCGCCTCCCCTGGGACTCCCTCCCTGCTGGGGCTGCTGGGATGACTGGGCCTGGCCCCTGGGACATCTGGGGCTGCCTCCTCTCCCTCCCACCTCTGGGCCCCCTGGATCTCCACCTCCTCTAGTACTCCAGCAGGAATCTCTCCGCCCTGGGGCCCTCTGCCCGGGTGTCCTGTTGGCGGCTGTCCCAACCCAGAACCTGTCCAGAACCTCAAGTTCAGAAATCTCCCCTTCCGCTGGCTTCCTGTCCAGTCCTTAAGCTCCGGCTCCTCCGTCAGGAGCTGGGCCTCCGTGTCCGAGCTCGTGGGGAACACGTCAAGGGCACCCTGCTCACAGGCCTCCGAGGAGCTGTGGGCCCTCCGGGGCCCCGGCCCACGCTTGGTTCTTATTGCTTGGAATTTGGGCCAGGAGAGCCTCTCCTTCTGGGGCCGCCTGCTTCTCCCCTCCCTGGGCCTGGCAATGAGCCTCTCTTGGTCTCCACCTCCTTCCAGGGTCTTCGTGGGGGTCTCCATGGCCCCATCAGTGACGTCGCGCTCCTGAAACACAGGTGGAGGGGCTCCAGAAGCCTGCCCAGCGCGCCAAGGCCTGGTCTCTGGGGACACGGGCTGGGGGTGGGGTGTGGGGAGGCTCCCGGGGGGGCTCCCGGGGCACGTCCTCACCTGCTCTGTCTCCTCTGGGCCCTGCTGAGCCCTGCGGGAAGGCCCCTCCTCCTCCTCCTCTCTGGCAGGAAGTTTCCGCTTGATTTTGAACTGAACCTTGTACGGCTCGGAATACTGCAGGATTCTGAGAGCATCTCCATACTCAATGTCGTCAAAGAAAACGGTCGCACTGAGCAGCTGGTCTCCTGGGTGAGGGACGCGTGTGCTCAGCTCTCCCTCCCCCACTACGGGAGGGGTCTGCAGGGAGGGCGGAGGGAGGGGTCTGCAGGGAGGGCGGAGGAAGGAGAGGGGACTTCCGCCTCCAGCCTGGAGGCGTGGCCCTGCCCCTCCAGGCTCCCCAGGGACCCAGGCTGGGTGGGGGCAAGGGAGCCAGGGGTGGGGCAGGACTGTACCTTCTCTCAAGCGGAAGAGCTTGGCAGCCGAGGAGTCCTTCAGCACCTGCTTAATGAACAGCCCCTGGTGCCCCCCACCTGCCACGCTGTAGCCGCTGGCTCCCGCCTCCACGTCTGTCTCCAGTGTCACCTCTGTCACCTCCTGCTCAGAACAGGCCAAAACCACAGGGCACCACAGTGAGTGGGGCAGGGTCCCACTGCAGCCGACTGCGCATCGCTGCTGGGGCTGTCTCTCCTGAGGCTGGAGTCCCACCGTCCTGCCCATATCTCAGGTGACACAGGTCAAGGTGGGGGCAGCAGGCCAGGTGGACCCAGTTGCTGAGCCCGAGCTGCAGAGGAAGTCACCTGCAGGTAGTTAGGTGGACACCCATCCTCCCCTTGTCCCTGGACTCAGGAGCAGCCTGTCCACTGGCTGTCCAGGCCCCACGTTCTTGGGGAGCAGTGCGGCAGGGGGTGGAGGCAGCTTATGCTGCCTGGGAGCCTGGGCTCTTAACCTCTAGGCAGGAATATCGTAGGGGGACAGGGGCCTCGGGGAAAGCCTGGGCAAGCCCTCTAGCCTTCTGGAGTCCCTGCCCCCCAACTTGAACCCAAGGGGGATGGGGACTACGCCGGTGACAGTGGCATTGGCCAGCTGGCTTTGCCCTCCTCCTCCTCACCCTGGCCCCTCTCAGGGGGCTGTGGTTGGGGCACCCCATGATCCTCAGCTCCCACCATACCCACCTCTGGATGACTCATCCTGGAAAATGTCCAGGAGTCCCCGGAAGCCCGCTTCCACCAGGATCTCCGTCTCCCAGAGGAGCCTTGCCTGCCCGGGGTGTCCCCCTGCAGCCACAGAGGTCTGGAGTCATCGGCCCGCCCCAGTCAGGGGCAGGGAGGGACAGGAGAGGCAGGGCACCGGGCAGGAGACCCCTGTGCAGAGGCAGCTGAGCCCCTCCCACATGGAAAAGGTAGCGCTTGGCCTTGTGCTTCCTGACAGGGCCAGCCCACAGCCCAGGGCTCCCCCGCTCCTGGTAAGCCCCACGGCAGCTGGGGTTTTGTATGGAAGGGTAAGCAATTCAAACAGCGCAAGCCCAGGTCCTTTAGCAAGCAGGCCTCCTCCCATCCCTGCCCAGCCCCTCTCCAGAGGCGGCCCCCAGGGACCCAGTCCCACACCTCCCCCCAAGAAAAGTGTGTGTCCTGCAGGTCCACACGCACACACCCTGGCCTCCCACTGCCCTGCATCTGAGAGCAAAAGCACGAGGTCTGTTCTCGGACCTCACGAGCGCTCAGCAGAGCTGCAGGGTAGCTCCCCCAATGTCCTTGGCTAGCTGAGCGGGGAGGACAGGGGCAGAAGCATCAGAGGGGATGGCCGCATGGGTGCAGTGGGCACGGGGGGCAACAGGGAAGGATGGCTTGTTTGTAAGTCACATACAGGGCGGCGTCCAGCAGGCTTACCCGGAGCCCAAGGCCAGCGCCCTCAGCTGCACATTCATAGACTGGAGAGGATCCCTGCGGTCGTGGTCGAATGCTCTCGCGGGCAGGCCCGTCGGTCACCTGGCAGGAAGAGAGAATCCGGATACCCTCTGCCACGGGGGCCCTGCCAAGGCCCAGGAATGGAAGGGGTGGGGCTAGGAGGTGATGAGTCCTCCCTGGGTCCCACTTACAGAAGAGTCCTCTTCGGTTTCTGCATCTGGCACCTCAGGTTGCAGCTGCCGTCCAGATACTGCAGAGAGAGGGGCTGAGTTAGTGCAGGCAGGAGGTGGTGGTGCAGGTGGAGACCTGGGAGGGAACCAGGAGGTGGTGGTGCAGAGGGAGGCCTGGGAGGGAACCAGGAGGTGGTGGTGCAGAGGGAGGCCTGGGAGGGAACCAGGAGGTGGTGGTGCAGAGGGAGGCCTGGGAGGGAACCAGGAGGTGGTGGTGCAGAGGGAGACCTGGGGAGGGAATAAGGGGCACATACATGGGGTGGTGTCGCCTGTCCTGGACCTGTCTGAGGACATGGCTGCTGGGCTGGGAGGTTGTGGTATCACGTCAGAGGGTATCACGTCAGAGGGCAGTGAGCTGGGACTGGGTGAGCTCAGACATAGTAGACAGACTTCAGAGTTAGTCCAAAGAAGGTAATCCACCAAACACAAACATAATAACAACACCACCCCTGGGAGGTGATGGGGAGTCAGGATTCAGAGTTGCTACAGTTTATCTAAGATGTCCAGTATACAACAAAAAGTCACAAGACATGCAGAGAATCAAGACAGTAGATCCAGGAGAAATGCAATCATTCAAAATTGTCCATGAGTGTCCACAGGTACTGGACTCAACAAAGACTTCAAAGCAACTATTACATATTTGTTTAAAGAACTAAAGGAAATGATGTTTAAAGGATTAATGAAAAATCTGATGACAATGGCTCCATGGAGAGAAAAATATGAGAAAGAAAGAAAAACTATAAAAAAGAACCAAGTGGAAATTTTGGAATTAAAAACTTACTAGAGGGCCTCAACAGCAGATTTGAGATGTTAAGAGTCAATAGAAATTAACCAATTTGAAAAACAGAGTGGGGGAATTTGAAGAAAAATGAACCAATTCTCAGAATTTGTGGAACAAAATCAAGCCAACCAAAATATGTGTAACTGGAGTTCCAGAAGGAAAAGAGAGAAAAAGTCAGGAAAAAAAAATTGGAAGAAATGAGGACTGAAAACAATCTACAGATCTAAGAAGCTCAATAAGACCCAAGTAGGTTGAACATAAAGAGATCCACACCTTGACACATCACAGTCAAAACATTTAAAGGCAAGAACAAAGAGAAAATTTTGAAAGCAGCAAGAGGGAAATGATCCATCATGTAAAAGGCACAACAATACAATTAACTCGACTTCTCATCAAAACCATGGAAGCTAGAGAAAGTGGAATCATATTTTCAAAGTGCTGAAAGAAAAGCATTGTCAACTGAGAATTCTATATTCTATATCTAGCAAACTATCCTTAAAAAATAAAGGCAAAATAAAGACATTCCCAGATAAACAAAGAGAATCCGTTGCCAGCAGATCTACCTTACAAAAAATACTAAAGAAGTTCTTCAGGCTGAAAAGAAGAAACAGCAAATGATAACTCAAATTCACAGAAAGAAATAAAAAAAAAGTAGGAAATGGTAAATATGTGGGTAAATATAAAAGATTCTGTAAATATATTTTTTCTCACTTCATCTCTGAACTTCTTTAAAAGACATAAAATTGTATAAAACACGGATGGCAAACTTTTGTTTTAAAAAGTCAAATAGTAAATATTTTAGGCTTTTCAGTTCATATGATATCCACTGCAACTACTCAACCCTGCAGTTGTAGCATGGAAGTGGCTGCAAACAATACTTAAACCAATGAGCATGGCTGTGCTCCAACAAAATGCTTGTTTTTTTTTTTTACTTTGTTTCTGGTTTCTTTCACTTAGCATAATTTTTGCCTGATATTAATATCTTGTAGTATTAACATACATTTGCTCAGTTTCAAAGAAAAATGGTCTTATATATGCAAAATTACCCATATTCATATTTCACATGAGGTTTCACTATGCTATATAGTTCCAGGTTACATTTTTTTAGTTTTCTTCTTAGTAATACACATAACCTTAGACTTTCCATTTCAACCACTTTAATACCCACAGAATAGTAATGCTAGTTACAAATATCATGTTTTGCTTTCACCTTCTCTATTCATTTCCAAAGATTAACACACACCTGTTAACCCTCAGCTTTCCATTCTCTAAATTCATTCTATTTTCTAGTGACCCATATTCAAGCTAGTAACTCCATGAGATCACACGATATATTTAGTTGATAGTAGTGCAATCATACAGTATTTGTCCTTTTGTGTCTGGCTTGCTTCACTCAACATAATGTCCTCCAGGTTCATCCATGTTGCCATATGCTTTACGACTTCATTTCTTCTTACAGCTGCATAATATTCCATCGTGTGAATAGACCACAGTTTGTTTATCCATTCGTCTGTTGATGGACACTTGGGTTGTTTCCATCTTTTAGCAATGGTGAATAATGTGGCTATGAACATCGGTGTGCAGGTGTCTGTTCGTGTCACTGCTCTCAGTTCTTCTGGGTATATACCCAGTAGTGGTATTGCCAGGTCACGTGGTAAGTCTATATTCAACTTCCTTAGGAACTGCCAGACAGTCCTCCACAGTGGCTGGACCATCCTGCATTCCCACCAACAGTGAAGAAGTGTTCCTATCTCTCCACATCCTCTCCAACACTTGTGTTCTATCTTTTTAATTGTGGCCATTCTGATAGGTGGGAAGGGATATCTCATTGTGGTTTTAATTTGCATTTTCCTAATTGCTATTGATGTTGAACATTTTTTCATGTCTGTTTTTCACAATTTGTATTTTTTCTTTGGACAAATGTATATTCAAAGCTTTTGTCCATGTTTTAATTGGGTTGTTTGTCTTTTTATTGTAGCGTTGTAGCATCTCTTTTATATATCATGGATATTAAACCTTTAATCAGAGATGTGATTTCCAAATATTTTCTCCCATTGATTCAACTGCCTTTTCACCCTTTTGATAAAGTCTTTTGAGGTGCAAAAGTGTTTAATTTTGAGGAGGTCCCATTTATGATTTTTTTTTCTTTCGTTGCTTGTGCTTTGGGTATAAGATCCAAGAAACTACCAACAACCACAAGGTCTTTAAGATGGTTCCCTACATTTTCTTCTTATAGTTTTACAGTCCTGGCTTTAATATTTAGGTTTTTTATCCATTTTTAGCTAATTCTTGTATAGGGAGTGAGACATGGGTCCTCTTTCATTCTTTTGGTTATGGCTATCCAGTTCTCCTAGTGCCATTTTTTGAAGAGAATGTTTTGTTCCATTAACATGCACTTGGTAGGTTGTAGAAAACCAGTTGACCATAGAGGTGAAAGTTTATTTCTGGACTCTCAATTATATTCCAGAGATCAATGTGTGCATCTTTATGCCAATATCATGCTGTTTTGACCACCATAGCTTTGTAATGTATTTCAAGGTCAGGCAGTGAAATTCTTCCCATATCACTCTTCTTTTTTAGAAGAGTGGCTGTTTGGGTGAAGTTTCCCTTCCAAAAAAAATTTGGTAATTACCTTTTCTATTTCTGTTAAGTAGGCTATTGGAATTTTGATTGGTATTGCATTGAATCTATAAAATAGTTTGGGTAGATTGACATCTTCATGATATTTAGTCTTCCAATCCATGAACATGGAGTGTCTTTCCATTTGTTTAGGTATTCATTGATTTTTTTTTAGCATTGTTTTGTAGTTTTCTGCACATAGGTCCTGTACTTCTTTGGTTAAATTGATTCCCAGGTATTTGAGTCTTTTTGTTGCTATTGTAGATGGACTTTTCCCCTGATTTCCTCTGCAGATTGTTCAATACCAATGAGCAAAACACTGTTTTTGTATGTTGGTCTTGTATCCTGCCTCTTTGCAGAACTCACTTATTACATCAAGTAGTTTCATCATAGACATTTCAGAATTTTCTAATATAGGATCATGTCATCTGCAAACAGTGAGAGTTTTACTTCCTCTTTTCCTATTTGGATGCCTTTTGTTTTTTTCTTATCTAATTGCTCTAGCTAGAACTTCTAGCACAATGTTGAATAACAGTGGTGACAGTGGACATTCTTGTCTTATTCCTGATCTTGGAGGGAAAGTTTTCAAACTTTGCCCATTGAGTACAATGTTGGCTGTGGGTTTTTCATATATGCCCTTTATCATATTGAGGAATTTTCCTTCTATTTAAATCTTTAACTGTTTTTATCAAGAAAGGATGCTGGATTTTGTCAAATGCCTTTTCTGCATCAATTGAGATGATCATACAGTTTTTTCCCTTCAAATTATTAATGTGGTATATTACATTGATTGGTTTTCTTATGTTGTACCAGCCTTGCATACCAGGAATAAATCCCACTTGGTCGTGATGTATAATTCTTTTGATATGCTGTTGGATTCGATTTGCAAGTATTTACTTGAGAATTTTTGCATCTGTTCATTAAAGAGATTGGTTTATAATTTTCTTTTCTCGTAGTGTCTTTATCTGGCTTTGGTATTAGGGTGATGTTGGCTTCATAAAACAGGTTTGTAATTTTCCCTCCTCTTCAATTTTTTGGAAGAGTTTAATCAGGATGGGTATTAATTCTTCTCAAAATGCTTGGTAAAATTCACCTGAAAAGCCATCTGGTCCTGGACATTTCTTTGTTGGGACATGATTGATGACTGATTCAATCTCTTTAAATATGATTGGTTTAAGTTTTTGTATTTCTTGTAGCATCAATGTAGGTTGTTTGTCATTTCCAGGAATTTGTCCATTTCATCTAGGTTGTCTAGTTTGTTGGCATACAGTCTCTCATAATATCCTCTTATGGTTCTTTCTATTTCTTTGAGGTCAGTTGTAACGTCACACTTTCATTTCTAATTTTATTTATTTGTATCTTCTCTCCCTTTTTTCTTTGTTAGTCTTGCTAAGGATTTGTCAATTGTATTGAACTGAAAGAATCAGCTTTTGGTTTTGTTGATTTTCTCTATTGTTTTTTTTTTTTTTTCTCTCTCTCAATTTCATTTATTTCTGCTCTAATCTTTATTATTTCTTTCCTTCTGCTTGCTTTCAGAGTGGTTTGCTGTTCTTTTTCCAGTTTTTCCAGTTGTTCAGTTATATCTTTGATTTTATCTCTTTCTTCTTTTTCAATATAGTCATTTAGGGCTATAAATTTCCCTCTCAGCACTGCCTTCATCATATCCCATCAGTTTTGATAAGTTATGTTCTCATTTTCATTCGCCTCAAAATATTTACTAATTTCACTTATAATTTCTTCTTTGACCCACTGATTGTTTAGGAGTGTGTTGTTTAGTCTCCACACATTTGCGAATTTTCCCCTTTCCCGCCCATTACTCTTTTCCGATTTCATTCTCTTATAATCTAAGGAGATCCTTTATATAATTTCAATCTTTTTATATTTTTTTGACACTTGCATTGTAACCTAACATGTGGTCTATCCTGGAGAAATATCCATGAGCACTTGAAAAGAATGCATAACCTGCTGATCTGGGATGCAGTGTTCTGTGTATGTCTGTTGGGTCTAGCTCCTTTATCATATTGTTCAAGTTCGCTGTTTCCTTGTTTGTTTTTCTGTCTAGTTGTTCTATCTAATGAAGTGAATGGCGTGCTGAAGTCTCCAACTATTATTGTAGAGATGTCTATTTCTCCCTTCAGTTTTGCCAGAGTTTGCCTCATGTATTTTGGGGCACACTGGTTAGGTGCATAGATGTTTATGACTGTTATTTTTTCCTGGCAGTTGTCCCTTTAATTAATATATAATGGCCTTCTGCATCTCTTAAAACTTTTTGCATTTAAAGTCTTTGTCCGATATTAGTGTAGCTATCCCTGCTCTTTTTTTTTTTTTTTGGTTATTGTCTGTGTGGAGTATCTTTTTCCAACCTTTCACTTTCAGCTGGTTTGTATCCCTGGGTCTAAGGTGAGTCTCTTGTAAGCAGCATATGGATGGCTCATATTTTTTTATCCATTCTGTTAGCCTGTATCTTTTGATTGGGGAATTTAATCCATTCACATTAAAAGATAATACTATAAATGCATTGTTTACTTTCACCATTTTATTCTTTGGTTTTCATATGTCATATCTTATTTTTGTCTGCCTTTTTAATATTTTGTTTATCCTTTCTGCTGTTCTTGCCTTTTACGCTTTCCCAAACTTCTATCTTCTGTCTTTTTATTTTGGTCTGTAAGGCCCTCTTTAATATTTCCTGCAAAGACATATTCTTTTTTTATGAACTCTCTTAGTTTCTGTTTGTGAATATTTAAAACTCACTTTCATATTTGAAAGACAATTTTGCTGGATGAAGAATTCTCGGCTGGCAGTTTTTCTCTTTCAGTTTCCTAATTGTATCATACCACTGTCTTCTCGCCTCCATAGTTTCTGCTAAGAAATCCATGCTAAGTCTTACTGGGTGTCCCTTGTATGAGATGGTTTGCCTCTCCCTGGCTGCTTCCAGAACTTTCTCTTTATCTTTGACATTTGACATTCTGTCTTGGAGTAGGTCTATTTACATTCATTCTGATGGGGGTACACTGTGCTTTTTGAACATGTAAGTTCAGTTATTTCATAAGAGTTGGAAAATTTTCAGCCATTTTATCCTCAAATACGCTTTCTGCCCCTCTTCCCTTTTCTTCTCTGGAACTCCCATGACATGTATGTTGTTGATTTTGCATTATCATTCAACTCCCTGAGTCCCTTCTCAATTTTTTCTATTCTTTTTTCCTCTGGGTTCTTCTCTCCAAATTCAGCTGTTCTGTTTTCTGCATCACTTATTCTTTCTTCTATCATTTCAAGTCTGCTGTTATTTGCCTCTAATGTGGTTTTTATCCCACCTATCATGTCTTTCATTCTCTTGAGCTGTTATTTTTCATTCAGGTTTTCAAATTCTTCTTTGTGCTCGCTCAGTGTCTTCTTGATGTCGTTTATCTCTTTAGCCAATTGTTTTTCAACTCATTAATTTGACTTTGGAAATTTGTGTGCATCTCATTGATTAATTGTCTCAAATTCTGTGTCTTTTCTGGGGCTTTGATATATTCCTTTTCTTGAGCCATGTCTTCTATTTTCTTAGTATGGCTTATAATTTTTTGCTGAGGTCTAGGCATCTGATTAGGGGGGTTGAGTTTACTCAGATGCTTGCTCTCTCATAGGGATTTAGTGGCAGGAGGCTGTGTGTACTGCTGTTCTTTGATTCTTGGTTAAGCCTGTTCTGGATCTTTAGGATTGTCCCTGTTAGTTGCTCAACTCTAGGCCCAGGACCCAGTAATGGTTTGTAGACCCACTTCCTAGGGCCTTGGGGAGGGAGGATATAAAGGTGGAAAAAAGCTTCTCTTATTTACTTTCTTCATGTGCACTTCATTGGTCTGCCATCAGATGGCATGCTATGGCATCCCTCTCAGTTCAATGCCTGGTCAGAGCGTGTTTGCTGCAACCCAGACTGGATCAATGTGACAGAGGCTCCTGCGTGGAGGCTGAGCGCCTCACAAGTCAAACTTTCTCAGAGGCCATTCTCCAGCCTCTCCTATGTAGGAAACACATCCACTCCCTTCTGCATCCTCAACAACCGGTCCTGGTCAGTAGAGAAGGACAACTCGTATATCTTTATCCCTTTGCCAGCTCCCCAGCAAGCAATGGTGCAGCCCCACCCGGCCTGGAAGGGATCCTGGGATACAGCAGCAGGACCAAAACCTGAGTGAGCCTTAGGCTTGTCCCTCTCTCTCCCCTTTCCTGGGAGGTGGATCCCTGCAGCTCCCTTTTCTGAAGCTGCCAGCCTGGACGCCTGGGAATTAAAAATAGTCTCTAGGTTGGGGGAGGATGCCAACATTCGCAGCTGCAGCTTTAACTCATGGTTTTGCTGTTGCGATTCTATACCTTTGCCTGTCTCTTTTCTGGGCAGCGTCCCGCTTTCCCCTGGTGTCCTAAACCTTAGAAGATCTTTTTCCAGGCCATTTCTGTCTGTCTTCTTGCTATTTTCCTGGGAGAGAAGAGAGTCTCATGTCTTTCTAGTCCGCCACCTTCCCGGAAGCCTCCCTTGTGTTACAGTCCTGTAGGCGAGAAGTCTAACATGGCATGGCAGGGCTGCCCCCTAAGGAGGATCTAGGGGAGAAACCACTTCCATGCCTTTTGCCAAAATTGTTCTTTACAAAACAGATGGCAAGCTGTGTTTGGCACGTGGGCCCTGGCTGTTGATCCCTAGTATAAGGCATTAATTCCAACCCTCTGCTTTTTGGCACATGACAAAAGCCAAAAGGAGAAGAAGGGAAATAAGCTATCTTGTGGCAAAGTCTCTATATTTTTCCGGAATTAAGATATTATTGCCTTGGCTAGGAGGGTGTGGTGGTTTGAGTCTGCGTGGACCTTAGAAGCTCAGGTTCTTAAGGATGGCCCATTCCTCTGGGTGTGAGCCTACTGTCGGGGGACCTTTCGATGAGGTCACTTCAGTTAAGGCACAGCCCAGGGTGGGTCTTTATCCTCTTACCAGAGTTCCTTATAAATGGGAAGAATACAGAGAGACAGAGAGAGAGAGAGAGAGAGAGAGAGAGACCCAGAAGCAAGAAGAAGAAGCAATGAAACCCAGAAAAGGGAGAGACCAGTGGATGCCGCCATGTACCTCACCACGTGACAGAGGAGTCCAGGATCACCGGCAACCAGTCTTTGGGGTAAAGAGTCACCTGAGGATGCCTTGATTTGGACAGTTTTCTCAGCCTCGGACTGCAAGCTTGTAAGCTAATAACCCCCATCATACAAGCCAACCCATTTCTCATCTATTGCCTTCAGCAGCCCAGCAGACAAGACAGAGTGGGAGCGGGCAAGGACTGTAACGGGCTCAACAATTTTAGTGTCGATGGAAACGTGCTGAGACTGAATTATGGCGATGACTGCACAACTCTACAACGTTGCTAAAAATGACTGAATTGTACATTTACAATTAATGGGTGTGGCAGTTTGATATTATTTATTTATGAATCCCAAAAAAGAAATATAGATTATGTTTATAAATTAGTCTGCTCCTCTGGGAGTGATACTCTTTGGTTAAATTCAAAGGGTTTACGTTTACTTGATTATGTTAAGATTAGGGCTTTGATTCAGCCATGTCATTAGGGCGTGCAGGGTTGAGTCCCCGCCCCCTTGGTGGGCTGATAAATACTCAGCCAGGGACACAGTAGAGAAGCGAGAAAAGAGAGAGCTCCAGAGGCAGGGCAGAGGCCCCGAGAAGAGACGAGCCATTCGTCTGATAGTCTACAGCTGACCTTGTGAAGAGACCAAAGCAGCTGAGCCCAGAAAGCAGCAAGCCCTCCAGCCTCCGGCGGAGATGGGAAGAAGCTGGGCCTCGGAGCCTTAGGAGGAAGGAGGAGGCTGAACCCTCGCAGACGTCACCCGCCGTCTTGCTCCAACACGTGGTAACAGAGTTTGGTAAGGAAGTAACCTTGAGTTGGACTCTTTAGGGCCTTGTAACTGTAAGCTTTTACCCCAAATAAATACCCCTTATAAAAGCCAACAGGTTTCTGGTACTTTGCATCAGCTCCCCTTTGGCTGACTAATACAATGGGTTTTATGGTGTATAAATTGTACCTCAATAAGGATGTAAAAGAAAAAAGTAAAAGTAATTGAATGCATAAGAAAAAAATAATTAAAATGTACTATAGACTTTAACTCAGGGAGAAATGAATTGTGTGACAACTATAGCATGAAGGATGGGTTGGGAGTAACTGGAAGTTACTGTTGTAAGGTCTTGTTTACATGAAGTGGTAGAATGTTATTGGAAGGTATACACTGAAGAGCTAAAGATACAGAGTATAAGCCATAAAACAACCATTTAACAAATAAAAAGAGATGCACAGTTAAGTTAAAAATAGAAATAAAATGGAATACTAAAATGTATAACTATATGAAATACATACAGGTGTATGTATAATTTTTCAATTAATCCTAAAAAGATAAGGAAAAAGGAACAAAGAGGAAAAGAATTAGTGAAATGATAGGGTTAAACACAAACTTGTTCAAGGAGCTTAATGTATACAACCCACACTCATGTTCAGAAAATGGACTGATAAATCAGCAGACAGAAAGACAGACATGGATGGATAGATAGAATGATACAGTGAATGTACCAAAATGTTAAAATTGGTAGATCTGGGTATCTGGAGAGATAGGCATCTGCTGGAGTTTCCGTATGGGGTTATTTTGTAACTGTCCTGTAAAGTTGAAAATATTTCAAAACAAAAAGCTTTTTTTAAGTAAAAGGAAAGAAAAATGCATGCCATGCAAAAGCTAAACATAACAATTCATAATGCTAAAGGAGATAATTCATCTAAAAGCTGCACATATCTAATAACAGATGTTAAAAACACTGAAACAAAAACCGGCAAACTGAAAGGACAAATAGGCAAATCCTCCTCTCAGTAGTCAACAGCCTCACAAAATAAAACGGGGAAGGTCAAGAAGGCTTGATCCACCCGTGAGCCAACGAGACCCATGAAATTTACAGAGCACCCCGGTAGCAGCGTCCACATTCTCCTCACGTGCACACGGGACATTCACCGACACAGGCCATCTGCTGCTCATAAAAAAGTCTCAATAAACTTAAAATAATTTAAATCACACCAGGCATTTTTCTGACCCTAATGTAATTAAATTATAAATTGACTACAGAAAGATGTGTGGAAAAGGCCCAAAACATTTGGAAATTAAACAACACACTTCTAATAACTGTAAAAAGAAATCACAAGGGAAATTAGAAAGTATTTTAAACTGAATGACAATAATAAAAACAACATCAAAATGTCCAAGGCAGGGCTTGGAGGGAAATTTATAGCATTAAATGCTTACATTAAAAAAGAACAAAGGTCCAAAATCAATGATCTAAGCTTCCACCATAAGAATCAAAAAAAAAAAAAAGAAGAAATTAAACCCAAAGTAAGTACAAAGAAAGAAACAATAATGAAAGAATGGAAATGAATGAAATAGAAAAGGGAGAATCAGTTGAGATATAAACAAAACCAAAAGCTGATTCTTTGAAAAGATGAACAAAAGTGAAAAACCTCTAGCTAGATTGATTAAGAAAAAAAGAGAAAACACAAATTACTAACATCAGGAATGAAAGGAGGCATAACCTCAGACCCTACAGGGAGATCTCTAAAAGGATAACAGGGGATATTACCAACATTATGCCAGTAAATCTGGCAACTTCAGTGAAATGGACAAACTCCTTGAGAGGCATAAATTACTGAAACTAGCTCAAGAAGACATAGATAAACTGAATAAACCCATCATGACTAAGTAGAATTTATCTGAGGGACACGACACAGATTTAACATTCTAAATCAATCAGTGGGGAGTGGGTGTAGCTCAGTGGTTGAGCACCTGCTTCCCATGTATGCGGTCCTGGGTTCAATTCCTGTTACCTCTAAAAAAAAATGTAAATGAATAAGTAAAAGAGAAAAAAATATGAGCACATCTCAGTAGATGCAAAAGAAAAATCATCTGACAAAATTCAACACGCATTCATTTAAAAAAGAAAAACTCTTAGCAACCTAGGAACAGAAGAGAGCTTCCCTCAGCCTGATAAAAGGCATCAATGAAAAAACCTGAAGTCTTTTGCCCTAAGACTGGAAATGGGGGAAGGAGGTCCATTCTCATCATTTCTTTTCAACATGTCCTGGAGGTTCTGGCCTATGGAATACAGCAAGGGAAAAAGGAGGACCCAGAAGTGTCTTTACTCACAGTCATCATGATTGTGTACCTATAAAATTCTACGGAATTCACCAGAAAAGCTACTAGAATAAGCAAAATTTGATAAGTCAAAGCATATGTGATCAACATGCAAAAATTAATTGTATTTCTACATACTAGGAAGAAACAACTAGAAAATGAATGTTAAAAACCAGTTCCACTAATAATAGCATTTAAAAAAACATAAAATACTTATAACTTTATTTAGCAAAATTTGTACAAGATCTGTACAGTACAAATTGCAAAATATTGTGAGGGAAATTAAAGAAGACCTAACTCAATGGAGGAATTTAACATGATATCATATCCACAAGTGGAAGACTCAATATTGTTAAAATGTCAAAAAAAAAAAAAGACTAAAATTTAAAAATTAAAAAAAAAAAGGATGTCATATCTCTCTAAGAGATTTAATGCAATCCCAATATAAATCACAGCAGGGTTTGTTTGTTTTTTTCAAAATTGACAAGTTGATTCTAAAATTTATATAAAAATGCAAAAGATCTAGAATAGCGAAAACAATTTAGAAAAGTAAAACAAATTTGGAGTATTTTCCACCTGTTTTCGAGACAGTGTAGTAAATCAATGGAAAGGAATAGAAAGTCCAGAATAGACCCACACTTAAGTGGTCAGGTTATTTTTGACAAAGCAGTTATTTCAATAGGAAAGTAACAGTCATCAACAAATCCTACTGGAACAACTGGATATTTATTTGGAAAAAATAAACCTGATGCTTACCTCATATCACACATAAAAATTAACTCAAAATGAATCATGGAGTTAAATGAATTGATGTTAGATTTCATTAGTAATTTAAAACGTCTAGTCTCATTGCCATTGGCAAGGAAATGAAAATGCAATACGTATATCTGACAAAAGACTTATATCCATAAAACTCCTACAACTCGATAGAAGATTTTTTAAACCTCAATTTAAAATGGGCACAACATTTTAAATTAGATCTGAAAGTGGATAAATTGCAAAAGTTTACGTTGTATATACGCTATCAGAATTTAAAAAAAACTTAGGGAAGCAGATGTGGCTCAAGCAATTGGGCTCCCGCCTACCATCTAGGAGGTCCAGGGCTCAAATCCCGGGGCCTCCTGGTGAAGGCGAGCTGGCCCACGCGGAGTCCAGGCCCGCACAGGAGAGCGCTGGGCAATGCAGAGAGCTGGCGCAGCAAGATGACGCAACAAAGAGAGACACAGAAGAGAGACAGTAAGAGATTCAGCAGACCAGGGAGCTGAGGTGGCACAAGAGACTGAGCGCCTCTCTCCAGTCCAGAAGGTTCCAGGGTTGGTTCCTGGTGCTGCCTAAAGAGAAGACAAGCAGAGAACACACAGAGACCAGACAGCGAGGGGGGAAATAAATAGATAAATCTTTTTTAAAAAATTAAAGCCCATAGAACTGTGCAACGCCAAGAGTGAGCCTAACATGAGTTACGGGCTCCAGTTAATCGTATGATTATAGTGACAATGTCTCATCAATTGTGACAAAGGTGCCATGTCGATGCAGAGTGTCGATAGCAGCGGAAACTGCGTGGGGAGAGGATATCTGAGGACTCCGTACTTTCTGGTTTTTCTGTAAAACTACGACTCTAATTTTTCAAAATGGGCAAAATATTTTACCAGACTTCACAAAAAAAGATGTACAAATTTCCAACAGCACAAGAAAAGATGGTCAACGTGTTTAGTCCCCTGGGAAATACAAATTAAAACCACATTGAAATAGCACTGCACACCCACTAACATGGCTTAAATTAAAAAAGACTAACAATACCAATTGCCGGTTAGATGTGGAATAAATGGAACTGATGCACTGCTGGTGGAAAAATAAACTAGTACTCCACATTGGAAAACAAACTAGCAGTTTCTTATGAAGATCAGCTTGCCCTTAACATATGACCTAGGAATTTCACTCTTAGGTATTTACCCAAGAAATGGACTCATATCCACGCGAAGACACTGAGGTTCGCAGCTGCTTGTTCACACAGCCGAAGACTGGAAACAGCCACCTGCCCTTCAGCATGTGAGTGGACACGCAAGCTGTGGCACAGCCACGCAGCCAGGAAAAAGGAGAGCGCCGCCACACACCACAACAGGATGACTCTGAAAACGCGAAGCTGAGTAAAAGAACCCACACTCAAATCAGCACACGATGTGTGCTCCCATTCATATGGAATTCAGGAAAAGAAACATCCCAATCTGATTCCAAAAAGCAGATCAGTGGTTGCCTACAACTGCAAGCCAGACAGTCCCATCCATCTGCCCCATGGGATGTGAGTCCCTCTCAATCAGAAACAGAGCGGGCATCTCCATCCCAAACCCTCCAGATGGCAGAACAAACGGAGATAAGGCGGGATGCGAGTATGAACTAGAGCAGACGTGTTATTACTCTAGCACTGGAAGGACTTGTTACGTTGCTATAAGGCGTGGTCACTGAGGCTCAGCGCAGAGGGAGAGGGAAGAAAAGGCGTAACGGGGGCATTGTTGGGACACTGGGATTGTCCTGCACGACACTGCAATGACGGACACAGGCCAGTATACGTTTTGTCAAAACCTATAAAATTGTGCGATGTGCAAGCCATAATGTAAACTATAGACCATGGATAGTGGCAATGCTTCAATATTTGTTCATCAATAGTAACAAATGCACCACACTAATGAAAGGTGTTAATGGGGAGAGTGTGGGAGGGGGCGGGGGTGGGGCTTAAGGGAATCCCTATATGTAACATTTGTGTAATCTAAAGCTTCTTTAAAAATAAAATCAGATTAAATTTTTTAAAAAAGCAGAGCAGTGGTTTCCTAGGGCCATGGATGGGGGAACTGTCAGCAAAGGGGCACGAGGGAACTTTTTCAAGTGATGTAGATGACCTGTATCTTGCTTGTGGTGGTGTGACGTGGATGTGTGAATTTGTCAAAACTCAACTAACTTACAATTAAAATTATTGTATGTTAATTATACTTCATAAAATTGATTTTAAAAAATAAAAATAAATTTGTGGGATGCAACAAATCCATGTTTAGAGATAAAAATATAACCTTAAATGAATATAGGAGAAAAGAGGAAACTAAAAATCAGTGATCAAAATATCCACCTCAAGATTTAGAATAAAAGAGCAAATTAAAACAACTCAAAAGATAGAAAGTCTTAAAGATAAAACCAGAAGTTTTCTTTCTTTTTTTTTTTTTTAAGGAAAGAAAACAAGAAGAAAGAGACTCAAGAAAGCCAAACAGGGAAAGAGATGTGGCTCAAACAATTGGGCTCCCGTCTACCATAGAGGAGGTCCAGGGTTCAATTCCCGGGCCACCTGGTGAAAGGCAAGCTCGCCCACGCAGGAGTGCTGGCCCACGTGGAGAGCTGGCCTGCACAGACAGCTGGTGCAGCCAGATAACGCAACAAATAGAGAGACAATAAGAGATGCAGCAGACCAGGGAGCTGAGGGGGCGCAAGAGACTGAGAGCCTCTCTCCACTCCGCAAGGTCCCAGGTTCGGGGGCCGGCAGCGTGGGCCAGCTGTGCGGCTGCCTTGGGAGAGCGAGGAAGCAAGGGGGGGCCTGCTGGGGCCGGCAGGACGCCGCTGCTCAGTGCGGCCACTGGCCTGGCGAGCGTGTCCACTTCGTGAAAACGCGTCAAGCTACAGACTTATGATTTGTACTTTTCCAACTAAAAACTTAAATTCATAAACAAAAAAGGGGAAATGATGAACTTTATGCCAATAAATTTGAATATTTGGACAAATCGGACACAGTCCTAAAAAACACACCACCAAAACCGCTCAAGGAATAGGAAATCCTAAAACCCTTTGAAAATCTGGACATTCAGTCCCTTACTTGAAACCTTCCCACAAACAAAACCAGGCTCAGACTCCTGGGAATGTCACCGGGATTTAAAGAAACAGCATCGGCCTGACACAGACACAGAGGGTGGCAGGGCGCCAGGAGGGGAGGCAGCTCGAGCCGGTCCTGTGGAGTGGGCTTCCCAGCCTGGGGGACCCCGTGTGCCTCTGTCCCATAGCGTGGGGGTTGGGGCCCACCTCTCCAGTGGCCAAGCCCAGACCCCTGCCTCCAGCAACCCTTGACCCCCAGCCAGCCCTCAGCAAAACCACCACCTCGGACTCCCAATCCATAAAACCAGCTTTGGGGAGGTGTCTGTCCACCCACGAATCAAACACCCCTGGGAGGGGTTCCCACCCAGCCCCCTCTCTAACCAGGCAGGGAGTGTCTTGGGGTGGAATGGACAGCGCCCCCCCCTTCCCGCACCCCGACCCACCTCACCAGCCTTGGCCGCCTGCCCCCAGGGACCCTTCGAGCCCCCCAGACACTGCCCCTCCCCACACCTGGATGCCCCCCCTACCCCGCCCATGGCCCTGCACCCTGATCAGCCCTCCATCCACCCACTGACCCCCCGTCCTGGCATGGGGTGGCCACCCCTGCTCCAGACCCTGCCCTGGCTCCCCAGTGCAGTGCTCCTGAAGGCCAAGCCCCAACGGGCGCCCACAGCCCGGCCTTGAGCCCCAGCCCCACCAGCCATGGCCGCAAGGGTCGGGGGTGCGGGGGGTGGGGGTTGGGACCGAGGTTTGGGGCGGCAAAGCCACCTGCCCAGGTGGCTCAGCAGAAGGGAGGCAGCGCGGGTCTGGGGGCCAGCGAAGGGCGGCTCCCGCCCAGCCCGGCTGCCGTAGCCCCCGCGCAGGGACAAGCCTGCACCGTACCCCGCCTCCCACCCCCGCCCCCACGCCAGCGTCCCAACTTGGGGCCGCTCGGGCGGGTACAGAGGAGGGGCCGGTCTCGGGGAGGAGCCCTGGGCCGTACCCAAGAAGGAGGGCGAGCTCTGGGGACCTCCGCCCTTTCCCTCCGGAGCCTCCCGGCCTCCCCGGGTCAGACACAAAACCAGGGCCCGCGAGGGCGGCCTGTCGCCCGGCGGGGAGTGTCCCGGGGCGGGGGGCGCACCCTGGATGGGGGCCCGGGGGCGCCGGGGCCAGGGCAGGCCCAGGAAGCGCGCTGGGGGGCCCTTGGGGGAAGGGGGTCCTCCGCGGGCAGTGCTGCGGCGCCGCGAGCAGGGCCGTGGGGCGGGCCCCGGCGGAAGGGCCCGAGAAGCTGCGGGGGAGTCTGGTGGGCGTCAAGGGCAGCGGCGAGGAAGGGTGTTGGCAGCCGGAGGCCCGCGGTCACACCCTGCGGCGGAGGGACGGAGGGCGAGGGGCGCGGAGGGAGCTCAGCACCCGGTGACCCGGTGCGTACCCCGCGAGCGCCTCTCGGGGAGCCGCCAGCCCTGAGCGCCCGCGGCAAGAAGGGCAAGGGCTCGCCGGGCAGCTGCTTCCCTGAACCTGGCAGGCCCGGCCCAGAGGCGCGCAAACAGGAAGGGGAGGGCGCCATCCCGCCGGATCCCGCCAACCCCCTACCCGCAAGCCGCGCGCTCCCAGGACCCCTGTCCTGAGCTCCCACCTGCGGCAGCCTCTCCTGGGCCTCTCCGCCCCCGCCTGGGCAGTATCGCAAACCAGGAACTGGCTTTTGGCCAGGAGAGGAGGTGGGGGGCACGCCTGCCAGAGGTGGCCCAGCAGGTTGGGTTCAGGGCCTCGCCCAGGCTCTCACCTGGGGCCTCCCCAGACGCCTTCCCTCCCCCTCCTCCACCCTCAGGGTCTGCTCTGGGACCCCACCCCGCCCCTTCACCATTCACGTCCCACTCCTGAGGGCACAGAGACCCTGCCGGATCTCTCCGGTGATGAGCCCCCTTGCCTCTGGCGGTTCTGGGGAGCTGAAATAGCCTGCGACTAGGAGCTCTGCGCAGGGGAGAGCCTCCAGGTGGTGTGAGGGGAGGGAGGGGACAGAGCTAAGGAGAGGCTGGATGCTGGCCTGGGGGCCAGGGGGAAGAGGGATGGGGCATAGTGCAGAGGGGAGCTCTGTCCGGGATGGCTGCTCCACACACACACCTGGAGCCACAGCACCCCAGTGAGGACTCTGGCCACTGACCACCAAGTGGGGGCTCTTGGAGGGCCCAGAGTGGGGCCACCTGGGGGTGCAGCTTTGCTTAAATGAGTCCCAAGCTTGCACCCCAACTGGCCGCCCAGCCCCAGCCTCAAGGCAGGGCTAGTGGGTGGGCGGGCTGGGGTAACCTGGGGCTCTGCGGACCCCCAGGGAGGAGACTCACAAGGGGGCCCTGGTGGTGGCTGGCCCGAGGAGCGCGGCTCCGGGTTTGCAGGGGTGTGCACACGCATGTGTGTGTGCACGCTCGCGGGGTCTGCATGCCAGCGTGCGAATGCAGGTGTGGACATGCGTGCCAGGACCTGAGCCCCTCCCTCAGAGCCCCAGAGGACAGCGAGGCCCAGGCCGGCCGGCCCGGGAGTGGCGAGCGCAAGGCGGCCCCCAGTGCCATGCGGGCTCACCCCATCCTGGAAAGCACTGGGCTGGCTGACTTGTCACAAGACCTTCAGACTTTCCAAAGCAGCTCCCGCAGGCAGCCAGGCCCTGCCCGCCCCCTTCCAGATTTTTCTCAAGATAATTCTCCCTGGATGGGGTGGGCAGAGCCCAACACCAGGATGCTGGGTGGGCCATCTGGGGCTCCTGCTTCTGCCGCCAGGGCCAGGCGAGCCAGGGGCCAGGGAACTGGCCTTGGGCCCACCTGGACCTGGGAAGAGAGCTCCTCACTGCCCCAGCGGCCAGGGCAGCCTTGGCAACCTGGGGCTGGTCACTGCACTGTCTCCCACCATACTGTCCTGTAGCTCCCTGGTGCTTCAAAGCTCCTCCACGCCTCCCCCAGCCAACTTCGGCAGCCCCCCACCCTCATTGCTCCTTCCTGGGCCCCAGGCCCTCTGGCCATCCGACCTTCACTCCACGTCCAGGCTCGTAGCTGCCTCTGGACCTTTGCACATGCTGCTTCTCCTCAGGCTGGGTTTGGCCACCTTGCTGTCACTGCTGGCACTGCCCCTTCCCTGGACCCCAGAGCACCTGGCTCACCAAGGACTCAGCCCCTGAGCCTGAGTGCAGTCAGTGCCTAATAAATGCCACGTGTGGGTGGGAAGAGGCAGGCGGGCTGGTCAGGCGCCCGGGGAAGGAGGCCTGAGAACGAGGCAAGGGGTGTGGGCTGCATGGGGCAGTGGGGCCGGCCCATCTCACCTTGCATGTGGAGAAACAGGCTCGCCGACCCACCCACGCAGGGGGCTCAGCAGCGGAAGGGAACGGCCCCCTTGCCCCCAGCCCCCCTCCACACAGGCCCCTTGACGCCTCCAGGAAACAAGCCTGGACAGGCCTCTGATGAACCCCGCCACCACCACGCCAGGGTCCCCACCCACCAAACAAGGACAGCGTCCATCATGGTGACCCCTTTCCCAGGCCACATGACTCACCCTGGGGAATCTGCGTGTCCTGGGCTGACAGGGCTGTGCCAACCGCCCCGATGGTCCACTTCCCAGGCCGGGGTCCTGCCCCAGGACCAGGGCCAGCGCACACAGCCCTGCTGCACACCTCGGGTGGCCTGGGGCTCTCCTGCAGGCAGCAGGGCTGGGCAGCTGGGGGCAGCTGTCTGAGACAGCCCCTCCCTGACCTCCCTGTAGTGTGCAGGTGGCACAAGCTCAGCTGGAGCCGCTGTGAACGGCTGCCCGCGCCCCTGGCATCAGAGTGTCCAGCGGGCAGCAGGGGATGGGGCAGAGGGTCGGGAGATGCCCGGTCCTGCTCCGCCCGAGCCCCTTGCTTGCCGGCCCTGCTGGCTGCCTACCGGTCCACACAGACCTGCCAAGAGGCAGGGGGCAGTAACCCCTGGGGGTGAACTGGGAAGGGGGGGAGGGCAGATGGGGGCTACGGAAGGCGGGCGCAGAGGCTTACCTGGGCCAAAGCTCTCCCAGCTTGCCCCGCACTGAGAATCGCAGCGTGCTGGAGGCCTGTCGCCTGGCCAGCCCGCCCTCCTGGTCCCTGGCCCTCCCCTCCGTGGCCCCTCCCTGCATTGTCCCTCCCTGGGCCTCCTCTCCTCTGGGCAGAAGCTCCCAGCCCTGTCAAGCCCGCCCCACCTCCACAGGGGGAGTGGGAGGGGGGCCAGGCCCCCCAGGCCCTCAGCTGCCTGGCGCTTGGGGGCCCCGCCCCCGGCCCCAGGGTGCCCCCAGCCCAAGCAGCTCAGCTGACTGTGGGAGGAAACGCCCGCGGGGGGGGGGGGGTCTGAGTCACTGCAGCCAGCCCAGCCCAGCCTGTGCAGCCGGGGAGTGGCACACAGACCACGAGGCCTCAGTTTCCCTGTGGGTGCGGGGCAGGGTCTCAGAGGGATGTAGAGAAGGGCAGGGACTGAGATGGGGACGGATGTGTGCTCCACAAGGCCCGTCGGAAGCCCCGTCATCCCGGAGCTCGGGAGGACAAGGCCCCTCGCGCTCTGCTGGGCGCCCCCGCCCAGGGCACAGCGGCCCCCTTCCGGGTCCAGAGCAGGGCTGGGCCAGCCCACCTGCCCGCACCCCGCAAAGGCAGCCTGACCTTAAGCAGCCCCCTCCCCTCGCGGCTCCAGGACATCAGATGAGCTGGGTGGGGGTGGGGCCTGGAACAAACATTTTCAACAAGCCTCTGCCCTGCAAGTCATCTGGGCACCAGCGGGGGCTGAGAATCGGTGCCCTGCGTCTACAGCCCCATGTCACCTTCCCCAGAGCCTGCCACTCTCCATCACCTCCCCCTGCTCCCCCCGGGCCCCAGGAGAAGAGGGCTGCAGATTCCCGCCTCCTCTCCAGCTCCGGGAGGCCAGGCAGGCCTGGGCAGGGCCCACCGGGTGTGCTGTCTGCACATCTGCCCTCCTTCCTGCAAACAGAACTCCAGGCCCAGGGCGGGAGCAGCTAGCTGTGGGCACCAGCAGCCAGAGGGGCACGCCCAGCCCCAGGGGGCGCGGGAGGGGATCGGCCCCTCGCCAAGCAGGGGTCCGCTGGCGGCTGCAGGTGTGGGGGCTACAGAAGGCCTGAAAGCTGTGCAGGGAGCCAGCCCCTCCTGCACTGGGTGGGGCCAAGGCGGTGAGAGGGGCCGCCCCTGGGCCCGGCTCCCCCAAAGCGCTGCTGCGAAGTCCTAACGGTCAGAGGGGAAGCCACCTCTGTGGCACCGGCGCAGGAAAGCTGGCCAGGCGGGCACCCCATGAGCACACCCACACCCCAGGCCCACCCACACCCCACAGTTCACACCTCGGAACTCTTTGTTTACTGCTGACACCCCCACCAGCTGTGACCCCCAGGGCAGGGCGGGGGCAGCTGACTCAGCACCGTGCCTGAGAACAGCTGGGTCCAGCTGCTATCAGATGGAGGGGCTGGCACCGAAGGCTGGCCTCCACCCCGTTCCCCCCGGAGCCTGGGTGTCCCAAATCAATCAAGCACCTGCCACCTCCCCAGGACCCCTGCAAAGCTCCTGCGTCTGGCTGCCCTGCCGCCAACCGGGGACCTGGCAGGGGCCTCTCGCCTGGATCATGCCGCAGCCCCGCTGGGCCCCCACCTCAGATGGACCCCCTCCCCTGCAGAGCCCTCCTGCCTTGGCCCTCACCAGCCCTCCATGCTCTGCCCCCTCAAACCACCGCTCCCCAGTTTGCCAGGCCTTCTGTGGTCACACATGCCCTGCCTGGTCCTGGGACACTGGCCCACTGCCGTGCCCCAAGAAGCCCGCACCCATGAGGGTGGCACCGGGTGCCCCCTGGCTCCTGGGCTGATGGCCAGTGGATGCGGGCAGGCGGTGCTTGTGGGGAGCAGCCCCTGCCGGAAGGGGGGGGGTCAGGCCGAAAATGAGACCGTGCTCGGGACCACGCGGCCTGGGGACAGGGCCAGGGGCGGCGCTGGGAGGGCCGGGAGCCAGGGGTGCCGCTGGGGCTGGGGTCCAGGCCCGTGGGCATGCACCTCCTTGGCTTCCAGGGACCCCACCCCGCTAGACCCCTGGCTGCACCCAGCCAGGTGGTCGTGGGCCTGTTCCACCCTCTCGGGCATCAGTGCCCCCGTGAGTGAGGGCAGGAGATGCCTGCCAGCAGCTGAGTCACGGATGCTGAGAGCCGCACTCCCAGCGTGTGCTGCCAACAGCGACTGCACTGGCAGGGCTGCCCCATGCTGCCTGGAGCCCGGGACCCTGCCTGGAGCCCCCATGGAGCTCGGCTACCGCCAGGGCTGGGGTGGGGCCTCACAGTCTCGGGGGGGTGTCACAGAGGCACTGTGGGCACTGGTGCCACCCCACTGTGAGGGGCCCCAAGGCCAGCCCAGGACACCTCCTGGTAAGGGACATCATCTTCCCTGCCCAAGGAGGGGGTCCCCGGCCAGCCTGGCAGCTTTCAGGAAACAACGGCCTCGGCCAGGGTCAGGGGCTGCCAGATGCCCCAGAGCCCAGTGCCCCTGGGGGGGGGGGCTCCACAGCCCCTTGGAGGCCAGAGGCAATAGGGCCTGTAGTCAGACCCCTGACCAGGTGGGGAGCTCAGGGCCGGAGCCCCCAAACAAAGGGCCTTGACTGGTCTAGAGGCCAGGGCATGGCTGGACAGTAGCCTGAGCCTTCAGGCCACCCCACCGTGCAGACAGGGGGCCGAGGCCCCCACTGCACACCACCTGCAGCAGGGCCAGACTGGAGCACGGCTCCCCAACCCTTCCCAGGACACCTGCCCCCCAACTACCGCCTGGCACTGCGGGGTCCCCCCGCCCGGGAGCCCATCTGCCGCCAACCTGTCTGCTGCAGCCCTGAGCCCAGCATCTCTGCCTAAAATCCCACTGTCACCCCATGTGGCTCCCTGGGAGGGGCCCCCAACGCCCCCCACGCAAACACCGGTCAGCTGTGAGTGGGGGGGAGGGCCGTAAGTATCTGCAGCGTCGGGGGGGGGCAGGTGGGCAGGCGCCACCTCCCGCCCCACCCCAGCCCCTCGGGCCTCCTGGGCCCAGCTCCATTTTTCCATTTTAGAAAGTGCTTCTGACTATTAAATTTTTATCCCGGCAAGGCGGGCCTTGGCATCCAGCCAGCCTACGGCCTCCAAAAAAAGGAAAACAAGGAAATCTGGAGCAGGGGTGGGGAGGCTCACGGCGCAGGCGTAGGGCCGGCGGGCGGTCACCCCTAGAGTGGGGCGGGGCCAGTCCTCTCGGAGGGTCCAGCTCCCTGCCCACGCCAGGCCCCCTGGGGCGCCCCTCCCCACCCACCGCCAGCCAGGGCAGGAAGCAGCCCCCCTCGCCGCCCAGGGCTCCTCCCAGCAGCCTGGCCCCTGCCACCTGTGCAGCCCACCCCACCCCAGGCCCACCCTCTAAGGCCTTCTCTTCTCCAGGCGTCTGCCCCCTCGCACCCATCTTTTCCATTCTGTCTGGCTGGACTTCCTCCCCCAGCCCTCCCTGACCCGAGCGCTCCAGCCACTGTGTCCAACAGGCCGGACCTGACTGAGGGCTGCTGAGCCCCTTCTCTGGCTCCCAGGCAGCGCCCACACAGACAGACGGACGGACAGGTGGGGCAGCCTCCACCCCTCACATGAGCCCCGCGTGCAGGGTCTGCCCCACTCCTGGCGGAGGCCCAGCTGGGTGGACCTTAGCTTTCCACTCCTGGGATGGGTGGCAGGGACCCGAGTGACAGACCCCCACCCCATCTGCCCAGGGCTGGGGGCTCTCCTCCCCGCACCTCCACTTCCCCAGTCCCGGGCAAGCCAGCCCCACACTGACCTGAGACAATGAGCTCCTTGGCAGAGGGGCAGTCATGGGGGAAGGCTGCAGAGAAGGCTGGGGTCTGAGTGGGAGCTGGGGATGAGCCCAGCAATCTAGGGGGCTTCCTGGAAGAGGCAGCTCCCAGCCCCATCCAGGACCAAAGAGCCTGGGAGGTGAAGGAAAGGAAATGAGGCCCAGCTGCAGGTGGGAATGGGCACAACACAGCTGCCTGGCATGGGGTGGGAACGGGCTGGGGGAGGCCCTGGGCATTGTCAGCCCTGCCTCTCTCTCTGGGACTGCCCTGGGCCTCGGTTCCCCCAACCAACTCCTTCCCTGGGACCAGGTCCACCTGCTGCTGAGAATCCACCTCACTGAAGTGGGGGGCAGGCCCAGGGGACGTCCATCCCTGCCACGGACAGTCAAGGCTGGAGAGGGGCACGTGAGAGCCCCCTCGCCCACTCGGCCGCAGAGCCAGCCCAGTCCCCTGCACGAGGGTGCCTGGTGGCAGTCACGGCCCAGGGATACATCCTCGCCACGCTGCCCCTGGGGAGCCCAGGCAGGCTCCGGCGGGTGCACGTTCTGCCCTCACCGCCCCGAGCCTAGGGCCCCTGTCTGCGAAGGCGGGCATGGGCGCCCCCCAGTGTGGACAATGGCAGGGAGACCGCAGCCCAGTGCTGCAGGGCGGGGGCTAGGCCCAGGGGAGGGGGCTCCCGGCCACCCAGGCCCAGCTCTGCCTCTGCCTCGAGCTGGGGAGTCCTGGGCAGGAGTGGTGCACCTGGGTGGAGCCCCCTCCCCACGGCCCAGAGTGGGGCTGGTTGGAAGGGGGTTGCCAGCTGCAGGCCCTGGGGAAGGAAGTGGCCTGGCCGTGAAGTGCGTAGTGAGGCAGGGCGGATCCCCGCGCCTGGACCCGCGGCCTGCACGGTCCCCACGCAGACACCAGGGGGCAGCCTCCGCCCAGCTAGACAGAGGCAGGCAGCTGGTGGTGGGTGTGGGGGGGCTGGGGAGGACATCAGGGGCCTCACATGGATGGCACAGGTGGACAAGGGCGGGGGTGGGGAGGGGCTCACACCGCCGGCGCCCACCGGGAGGGGATTATGGCTGGGAAAGGCCTGGACCAGAATTCCCTGGGCCCTTGTCACGGAATGCTCGTTCCTTAGAGCAGGGCGCCATTCTGTGAGGGCGGGAGAGCCTGGGAATCTGCACATAGACCTGCCTCAGGATTCCTACCAAAGGCACTGAGAACCCACTGATCTCACTCCCTAAGAGAAGGGGATACTGTGGGCTGGCCACGAGATGGAACTCCCCTAGAGGGACCAGAAGCCCAAACAGAAAAGAAGGCATCAGCAAGGAGGGGAGCCTGGCAGCCCCCGGGGCAGGAAGGGGATGAGATGCTCCTAGACCTTGCAGCAAGGGGAGTCTCCAGGGGACCTGGGGTGAGGGCAGAGCCTGGGAGCTGGAGGCAGAGCAAGTGTGCCTGCCCATCTCAGGGGCCCCCACAGTGAAGGAGGAGGGGGCGGGGTCCACTCAGCCCTTCTCCGGTCAGACGCCCAGGGCCAGTCGGCTTCCTGGGGCATCCAAAGGGGTCCAGCCCCGCTGGCCTGGGCAGACCTGGCCTCAGTGCTCACCAGAGAAGTGGGCAATGAGCGGGGCCATTGCGGCCCCAGCCACTGCCGGAGGGCGTGCCCAGGCCGAGGGGCAATGCCCTGCCCCTGCACCAGCAGCAGCAGCAGCGTCACTTTCGATCGCCGTTTTACAGGAGAGGGGTCCAGCCCCGCGTCGACGCAGTCCAGCCCCAGCCCCAGCCCCCTTGCCGGCCGCTGGCCAGGTGCCCTGGGTGTGGCCCTGCTGCCGCACTGTTGACCCAGAGCCAGGGGCGCTGCCCCCTGCCCACCGAGGCTGGATGCAGGCCTTAGAGCTGGGACAGAGAGCGAGCACCAGGCACCGGCTCTGCAGCCATTCCTGGGGGCACCCGTTCTCCCTCGCCCAGCAACAGGGGGCCCCGCAGCCTGACTTCCCCTCCATGCAGGTCCTCGCCCAGTCCCAGGCCTCAGGCCCGCCCCTGCCATGACCACCACCTAGCCTGGGGCTTGGCCACCGGCGACCAGCCTCAGCTGAGCCTCTTAACCCTGCTCGCCCACCAATCACCCCACCTCCTCCTCCAGGGCAGCTTAGAGGGCAGGCCTGGCTGCGGCTCCCTCTGACACGCAGCCCTGCTCGGGCGTCCCAGAGGTATGGCCGGGGGGGAGAGGCGACAGACAGGGGCCGTGAGCGACAGGCTGACTGACGACTGAAAAAGAAGCTGAGCGAAGAGAGGCGCCCGGGAGAGTCCGAGTGGTGGAGCGGCTGAGGCCGAGACACGCGGGAAGCGAGGTGCGGGGAGGGAGAAACGCAGCCCGGGAGAGACGGGGTGAGTGGTGGAGCGGGAGGCCGAGACACGCGGGAAGCGAGGTGCGGGGAGGGAGGCGGCGCCCCGCACAGTC
>JAKSZT010054520.1:652058-677110 GCA_026826555.1 Tolypeutes matacus
CCCCGGCCCCGCCCAGGCGCGCGCGCCCGCGGCCGGCCCGCGCGGAGCCCACCCGCCCGGGGGAGCGGGCTGCAGGCGGGGAGTGGGGCGCACCGCTGCCGGGGGCTCCGGGCCAGGTGGGCAGCACCAGGTGAAAGCAGTCGCACATCGCGGCGGCCGGCGGTGCGGGCCGGCGGGCGGCCCGTCGCGTCCCCGCTCGGCTCCGGCTCTGGCTCCGGGGCGGCTGCGGTCCGGCCCGGGGCGGGCGGACGGCGCCGCGCTCTCGCTCCACGAGCCTGGCGCTGCCGCGGGCGGCCGAACTCCGACTGCGGACAGAACCCGCACCTCACGCCGGGGCCGCTGCAGCCGCCGAGCCCCCGCCCCCGGCCCGCCCGCCGCGGCCACTGCGGCCACTGTGGGGCGAGCGCCGCGAGCCTCATTCAACCCATTGGCTGCCGCGCCCCCCGCCCCGGCCCTAGGAGGTCCCGCGCTCTCGCCGCAGCCCGCCCACAGGCTCACCCCCCAGGCCCAGTGCCTGGCCGGCCGGCCCCGCCCCAGGCCCTGGCACCGCCCCGCACCCCTCACGGGCCTGGATCCAAGGAGTTGACTTTGGAGCCCTGCGGGGGATCCGCCACCTAGACCCCCGGACTTATCCCGCGCGCCGCTTTCCTGACCGCCCCTTTCAGAACCCACCTTGTGACCCCCCCTCCCCACTGGAGGAGACAGACGACCTCCCCAAGTGGGGCCCCTGCAGGCTGTGGAGGCAGCTGGGGCCGCAGGAGCACAGGGAGGCGGCCACATTTGATCTGGGCTGGTAAGGACAAGTTGGGGTTCTCCAGGAGCGGGGAGGAGAACGGGGGTGCAGGTGGGGGACCAGCCCAGGATGTGGCTGGCGGGACAGGGCTGCCTGCGGGGAGGCGGGAAGTCTTGGGTAGAGGGGGTGGTCCTGGAGCCCATGACCTCCAGGAGGGGTCCTGCAGGGCTTCTTGGGGGCAGACAATCCAAGTGAGGACCCCAGGGATGAGGTGTGAGCCAGGCAAAGCTTGCCAGGAAGAGCGTTCTGCAGGGGAACAGGGTGCGTGCAGATGGACGGCCGAAATTTCGGGCTGGGGGCAGGGGGAGATGGTCGGGGGGGCGGGCAGAGCTGCAGAAGGGCCCCCGTGGGCAGGAGGGGCCTCCCAAGTCACCAAGCAGGGTCTCCCGTGGCCCGTGGGAGCCGAGGAAAGACCACACAGGCCGCAGAGGTTTTCCCTGAGCAGGCACCTATGGAGGTCAGGAGCCCACCGGGGCGCCGCTGTGGGGGAGGGGACCGTAGATGATACTGGAGGGACTTGGTGAGCACTGGAACGAGCAGTCCCTGCGATGCGGGAGGGACCAGGGGGACTCCCTGCGGCTTGGCACCGCCATGCCAATGGCGGCCCACCTGTGAGAGGGGAAGGGAGGTGGAGGTGGAGGGGCAGAGGTGCAGGCATGGGCCCGGGGAGCTCTGTTTCTTAGGAAGAAGGCCTAGGCTGAGGCGGGGCCTGGGGTAGACCGGGGCGAGGGGGTGGGGGGGTGGAGGCCCCTGGGGCTGGGGGAGGGGAATGCAGGAGAAGTTCGTGACCTGGCTGGGGGGATGGTGCAGGTGGCGCCGGGATGGACGCGCTCGCGCGCTCGCACACACGTACACACCTTTTCCTTGGGTGTGAGGCCAGGCTCCAACAGGAGAGCCACGCACACTTACACACATGACGCAACCACGCACAACAATGCACAGACACTGGCACACAGGCGAACTTGGATATGTCCCCCACGCACTCAGAGACAGGCGCACGTACGCGCCCAGGCACTCACGGACACACTCACACGCGTGGGCCCACCCAGGCACACATGCACCCATGCGCTCGCCAAGACCCAGACGCGCCGTCACGGCTCCGCCCAGTCTCACGTCCCTGCGCGCACTCAGGTGCGCGCGCGTGGGGCTCCAGCGGACCCGCACAGGCTGCGGCGGGTGACTCAGGCAGCGCCGTCCCCGCGTTCCCGTCAGCCGGGCTGCAGCCGGGCAGGCTTCCAGCAGCGGGTCAGCGGGACTCGGCTCTCACTGCCGGGAAAAGGCCCCTCCCGCCCCCAGCCCCATGGCACGACGTGCACAGCGTCCTCTGGGAGGCCCCGGCACAGGGCCCACCCCTGCGCCCGCCGTCTGTCCCCTGGGGCGGAGGCCTCCCCTCCCTCTCTTCCCGGGCCCATCTGCCTGGGGGTCGTCCCTGGTGGGTGGAGCCCGCAGCCTGGGGGAACGGCAGGGAGAGAGAGCTGTCTGTATATCGCTGGCGCCCTGGATGTCGGTGTCGGTGGCCCTATGTCCGCCCGTTTCATCGAGTCTGGCTGTGGGAGCCTGGGGGCAGGGCCTGGGAACAAGGCAGGGGGGACGGCCCAAAGGAACCGGGGACCTACTGCACAGACCCAGCTCTGAGTGCCCCCCACTAGGTGAGTGACCTTGGCAAAGTCATGTGGTCTCCTGGGCCCCGTCCAAACAGAGGGGCTTCACTCCACCTAATTGTCCTGCTTGGGCCTACAGCTTTGTGGGGCGGTGAAGATGTGCCTGAGGCAGGGGCGGAGGCAGGGGCTGCCTCCCGGCCTGACTCTGGGCTGCTCACCAGCCCCTCCAGGCCTCTACTTCCCCTTCAGCAAGATGGGCACGCTGCGAGGTCCTCTGGGTGGCATGGATGGGAGCTGGACCTCAGAGGCAGAGTGGGACTGCTAGCCAGCCCCTCCACATGCCAGGCCCAGCGTGGGCACCCACCCCCAGCTCCCACAGCCTGGGGGCACCAAGACCCCCTCTGCACTCTATCCACAGCTCCTGCCTCCCTCCTCTCTCAGAGGCATCCCCAGAGCCCAGGGCCAGGGGCTTTGGTTGCCATGACCTCTGCCCTCTTCAGACTGCCCCCCCAGGGCCTCGGGTTCAGGTCCCAGGACCAAGGTCTCTGAAATCCTCGGTTCTGTGGCCCTGGGCAGGTCCGGGCTCTCCTCCACAGCCTTGGCTTCCTTGTCTGCAAATGGCACTATGACACCCGTCCTGCCGCGTGGTGAAGGGGCGTGCATCTGGGGGGGCTCAGCTGGAGACACAGCCCTTGGTCAGTCTGGTGTGGGGGGACGACTGTCCGAGAATCCTCCCGGGAAAGCCATGGTTCAGGAGAGTGGGGGGCTCCAGCTGGGCCAGTACCTCGAGGGAGTCCATCCATGCCCCCCCGCCGCTGCCCCTCTGCCCGTCCCCCCACCCTGAGGCCAGGCTGGCGCTGCCGCAGTGCCCTGTGCTGCCAGGAGCTGTGGCCCCTCCCTCTCCTGTCTTCTGCTTGCCCCAGCCCCCTCCTGATGCCCCCTCCAGGGAGAAATGGCTGGCTGGGGCAGGCCACAGCAGCTGAGCCTGACTCAGGAACCACTGCCCCCTGGCAGTGTGGGACTCACAGCCCCCTCCAGGCACACATGAGGCCCCAAACCTGTTCCATGTGTGACCCCCTGGGTGGGGCTGGCTGAAAGCCCAGGAGAAAGCAGCTCCCACGCTTTCTCCTGCGCAGGATGGTGACATGCCTAGGATTGGCTTCCTTCTTGGGACCACCATGACTGGATACTGGGGACCACTCCCCCGGGGCAGCCCTGGGTCCCTGGCCAGGGGTCTCGCGCTGGCCTGTGGCCTTCATGAGGCCTGTCCTAAGGCCTGGGGCGCAGAGCACAGGGTGGGGGGCAGGGGTCATGGCTGCTGGCCACATGTCTCCAGACCCCGCTCCTGGGCAAAGCCCCCGCCCTGCCCCAGGCTGCTGCCCTCCACCTCTCCAGGCAGGCAGGGATGCTGAGGTCAGTGACGGATGCCTCCTCACGGCAACCACAGAAGCAAAAATAGCTCTGTGTCGCCCTGCCCAGCTGGGGGGCACCGGGACCTTTAGCCGCCTTGCTGGTCTCCTCCCCACCCCTCCCCAACACACAGAGGGTGGGGGGAGGGCTGCAGGGCCTGCTGGTCCAGGTCTGAGGACTGCTGGGAGCAGATGGGGTGGGTCCCTCCGTCCCCAGCCTCGCCCTCCTCCTAACCACACCCACCCTGGCCAGTCCTCAATCTTCCCCCAGAACTGAGAGCCCACTGGAGCCTGGGGTTGTTCCCGGGCAGCCCCTCTGCAACCACACAGCTCAGCGAGGGCGGGGCATGGTCCTACCAGGGCAGGTGCACTCCCTGCACCGTGGCGGACGGCAGGGGGGGGGGGAGCGCCCGCTCAGACTCACCCCAGGACCTCTGGTCCGAGGACCTGGAGAAGCAGGGTCCTGGAGATGACTCAGGTGTGGTGGGCTACAGCAGAGCCGCTGCCCCTTCCCTCCATCCCCTCTGGCAGGGCTGGGGCTCAGGGAGGGACAGAGGGGGCCGTGTGGGAGGGGCATGTGGCTCCTCCTCCTGACCAACCTCCCCACTGCCAGCCCCTTCACGCTCCCTTGGGGAGTCAAGGCCCGTGACTCCTGCACCCCCATGTTAATGGAGGGTCCCCCATCTGGCCTGGTGTCCCCCAGGTCTCACAGTCCTGTCCACCCTGCCCTAGAAGCCAGGGGTCGCCCATGCGCTGCTCTGGCTGACCCCGCCTCTGTGGCGGCCCAATCCCGGGCCCCCCTGCCATTCTGTGCCCTTGGCTCCCCAGAAGGCAGCCCCCTCCCACCTAGGTAGCCAAGGCTCACCCAGGGGAGTTTCCTGTGGCTGCTTAACAACCCCCCACAGACTCAGTGGCTTGAAACAGCAGAAACTTAATTCTCTTGCACGTCTGGGTGCCGTGGGACTGAGTTCCTTCTGGAGGCTTCAGGGGCTGCTTCCCCCCTCCTCTCACTCACAAGGCCCCGGGCTCCGACCCTGGGTCCCTCTGGGCCAGGAGCACCCCCTCTTCGAGTTCCCTACTCTACCCGCTCTGCAGAGTCTGCCATGCAAGGAACCTTATTCAGGGGCTATGGATTGGGACCCCAGACCAGGCAGGTCCAACCAGCCGAAGACTCCTGCCTGTTCCATCCCTGCCTCCCCCTCGCATTGCTCCCCCCACTCTTCAGGTGCGGGGGGTTGCTGAGAGCCGCTTTCTCAGCCTGGGCCTCGGTTTCCCCACCTGCACAAGGGCAGCCCTCCCCCGGCACCCTGGCGGGAAAGGCCGGCAAGGACAGCGGCCGAGGCGTCCAAGCCCTGGTGCTGGCGTTGCCCCCTCCGACGGCCAGGGTGGCTCTGGAAGTGGATCACCATCCAGCCGGATTTCCAGCGCCCGCCCTGGGCCCACACCTGAGTGCCCCCCCCCAGTGTGGGCAGGATGGAGGGCGAGGGCCCTGGCCAGCCCAAGGAGGGTCGCAGAGGGAGCATTCAGCCAGCACCTCTGCCCGCAGGCCCTCCACCTCACAGGGAACGCAGAGGTCGCGGGCTTGGGGCGGCAGGGCCCTGCTTGCTGTTCTGCCTCTCGGGAAGTGGGGAGGGGGCTGGGGGCTGCCGATCAGGGCTGAGAATGACTCATCTTGTAACTTTTACATTGAAAATTTTGGGTGGCTTGGCACAGAAGAACCGGGCAGGGCCCAAGGGGGCGGCAGGAGGGGGGTGTGAGCGGGAGGGGGTGGGGGCGGCAGCCAGTGCGCCGCCAGCTCGGGAGGCCGGGGCGGGGGCGCGAAGCCGAGCTCTGCCCTCGAGGGGCTCCTTGGGCCTGGGGGGGGGGCCGGGGAGGGCCGGGGGGGGGGGCGGGGGGTTCGGGGGGTTCGCGCCCCTCCTCCGGGAGAAAACCTCGCAGGGCCCACGGGCCCGCGGCGGCGGCAGCAGGGGGCGCTCGCGGGCGGGGCGGGGCGGGGTCGGTGCCCTGGCTGGCCCCGCCCCGCGCGGCGGCGGCGTGCCGACGTCGCGGCGGCGGCGCGGGGGAAATAGACGCCGGAAGCGGCGCAGACGCGCGCCGTTGCCGGGCAACGGGCTGGCGCGGGCCCGAGGGGACAGGGTGAGCCGCGGAGGGGCCGCTCGGCCGCCGGGAGCCGGGACCCTCGCGCCCTCCCGGGGGCGTCCCTGGCCTGGGCCCAGCGCTGCCCAGGCGCGCGCCCTCCCTCGGGACCTCGACGGCCTCCGGCCGGCGGCGGCTTGGGGTGCCTTGGCCGGGTGGCCCGGGGCGCGCCGGGTCTGGGCCTCTGCGGCCGCCCCGGACCATGCGGCTGCGGGGGGCGCTAAGGGGCCTTGCGGGGGAAGCGGGTGGGGCCGCTGCCCGCAAGGCCTCTGGAGAAGGGGGTGCGAGCCGGGCGCCCCGGACCCTGCGCCAGGGCGTTTGGGAGCAGCCGGGGACTCCCTGCGGCCGCCCTGGTCCCGGAGAGGGTCTTGCCCCGGCGGAGCGCGGCGGCGCCTGGGGCGAGTTTGCAGGTTTTCGGGAACCTCCAGCCACTTCCCTCGAGCACCTGGAGGGGCCCACGCACCCTCAGCCGCCAGGAGCCGCTACTACCCGCAGGGAGCGCGGCCGTCACCCGGGCGGACTCGGCGGGACAGGACGCGCCGCCGCTACGCCTTCTGAGGTACTCCCGAGGGCCCGCCGGGTGTGGGACAGAAAGCGAGAGGCCTCGCACCCCGCGCAGGCCTCAGTGTGGGGCCAGCCCAGCCCGGCTGCCCGAGGCCCGAAACAGCGAGCGAGCGGGCAGGGCAGGCCTGGCACGGCTACCGGGCAGGGTTGCCTTCTGCAGCCCCCTCCAGCCTGCACCAAGCTGGGGCAGCTGCGCCAGCCTTCTCTTCCTCCTGGGCTGTCCCCCAGCCCCTGGGTTGTGCTGAAGGAGCTCTTGGTCTGAGTGGTTAATCACTGACTGAGGCAGTTTCAGGGGTTCTAAAACCTCGGGGTCAGGTTCCCGTTGAGCCACCTGCCCTTGGGAGAAGCGTTCAGGAGGTGACACCTGTAGGGGCTGGCCCAGCCTCCATGCCCCTGCCAGGCTCTCTCGTGGTTGGTGGGGTGCAATTGATAGGGAACAGTTTGAGCATAACACGAAATGTGCGTTTGCTTCTACCCTATTCACTAGGTGAATGCAGAAAACTGCACCCTGATACACAAAGTATGTTCCCAACCCACATGTGCCTTGCAGACCCTGCAGGCCCACCTCAGCTTTCTGCACCTGCCCACACATGGTGCTACAGCTTTCTGCCCTGTCCCAACCACCCTCTTCCACCCATTCACGGTAACTCTTGGGCAACAGCTGCGCCAACTCCCACCTCCACAAGCAAAGCTCAGGACTCTTCCAAGGCAAAGAGTGTAACGTGGGGAACTGTGCACTGCTTTTAGCAGGTGTCTCTTACACGCACTGATGAGCTCTGCGAGTGTTGTGCCCAGTCCGATTCTTACATTCTCCAGTCAGCCCTTGGGTTTGTTGCGTGACCTTATCACGTGACTTTGCAGAGCAGGGACACAAGTGTCACACAGCAGCGCTGGCAGTTCAAGCAATCACAGATTGCATCTGTACCAAAATAACGTGTTTGAATAAGGTAACCTGATAAGAGTCTCTCTTCATTTCTGTATGTTTTTCTTTTCAGCCTCTACTTGGCTATGAGAAAACTTTCAAGTTTGCTTTTCAAGAAGTACCAGTAGTCCAGCAGGCAGCTGAAGGTGTTTCCACCTTAGACCATTTTTTAAACATCAGCAGCGAAGAAAAATCTGGCTTTGAACCTGTACCTAAACAATTGTGGTAACGAACTTAAATTGGAACAAAATATTCATTGCAAGAACTCTGCATTTACGCTTTTGGTTGGGGAAAGTAGGTGTGTGAGGCCTCATTTTGCCTTCACAGACAATATCCTTTCTCCTGGAGTCCTGTGGTTCCTGAGGGGCTCTGGGCAGCCAGGGCCGGGGAAATGGCCAGACCCTCATCTCTTGAGCCCGTCATCCCCGCCATCCCAGTGTCCCTGGCAAGCTCACCCGGCACAGGCTGGCCTGAGGCCAGCTCCCGCTTGCCCTTGGCCCTGCCCAGGGAGCACTGTGAGGGCAGAGGCTTGCAGGACCTTAGCCAGGCTGGTCCCTGGCAGCCTCCACGGCCCTTGGCCCCAGCTCGAGCAGTGGGGCCCATCCAGTGTCCTGGGGGACATTGCCCACCCCCCAGGTCGGCCACGTGTGCAGGCCTGGTGCCATCTGCAAGGCCCAGGGGTCCCACAGCAGTTTTCTGGGGCCTTAGGGGGTGGCATCAGAAAGTAGAATGAGGGAAGCGGCTGTGGCCCAATCAGTGGGGCTCCCGTTTACCATATGGGAGGCCCCAGGTTCGGTTCCCGGGGCCTCCTGGTGAGGGCAGGCCCGCCTGCACGGCGTGGTTGGCTGACCCAGCGAGCACAAGCAGCAAGGGGGGGATAAATGAATAAATAAATAAAATCTAAAAAAAAAAAAAAAAAAAGAATAGAACTATAAAAAAAAAAAGAAAGTAGAATGAGTTTGACTCAGCGGCTTTTCAGTTCTGATTGCAGAGCTCATGGTGGACCACGGCACCAGAGGGAGGGCAGGAGGCGAGGGGTGGCGAGGGGCTCCCTGCCCCCAGGTGGGGCATTCTGGAGCCTGTGCAGTAGGGCTTCCCTGGCCCAGGCTGCCTAGGCCTCGTCAAGCTCCGCAGGTGGGCTCTGTGTCCTTAGGCTGGGGGCCCAGTACACTTTTCCACGTGTCCTAAAACACAAGGCTAGTTTTGGAAGGGATTTCGGTCCTTATCTTGTCTTCTATCTAGTTGTCTGTGCACCGCCTTCCCTTTCCTACCGAGGGTTAGGTCAGGCCTGCGTCTTCTCTCACTTCTGAGCTTGCCTGCGGCCCTCAGCCAGTGGACAGTCACCCACCTGCTCCCTCGCGGCCTCATCCATCTCTGTACTTGCCACGCACCCGGGGTACCAGCATGTTTGTCCCCTTGTGTATATCCATAGTGAGACCACACTATGCCAGGTAATCAGAAGTGCTGTAGAGGGGAGCAAGCAGGGGAGGTGATGAGTGTGTGCCACGGGCTGGGCTGTCAGGACAGATTCCGCAAAAGCCACTGGACACAGCGCGGCGGTCCATTCCGAAAGCTTGCTCGGCTGCGCTTTGATTACTGCATCTATTTCCAGTTCTGAATCTAGAAAACTCTGGAGAGCGCTTCAAAACCCAAGTAACACGGCTCCTCCACAAGGCCTCTGGACCGGGTCTCGCTGCCAGGAAAACTTCTTTCTTGTTCTTGGGATAGATGCTGCGCTACAGGTAGCGTGCTTTACGTGGAGACTCGGCTGGAGGTGGACCTCGTGGAGACCCCATGGCCGCCACACCCCTCAGGGCACCTCTTGCCCAGGGACCCCCCTGCTGCGAGGACCTGAGTCCAAATCTGGGCTGACATGAGCCGCGGGGCATGGGGTGCGGCAGGGAGGGCAGGTGGTGCTCTTGGCCTCGGCGAGGAGCCTCCCTCCTGGAGTGCGAGGCAGACATGGAGGCACGTAGTCCGAGCCACACGTGGACTGTCTGGTTGGAGTGCAGGATGCAGGGCGTAGGCCTGCCCCGCGAGGCTTGAGCTGGGCTTGGGTCGTTGAGGACGGACAGAGCAGTCTCTGCTTGGGACTACGGAGGGCACTGGGTGGGCTCTCAGGGCGGCGAGGGTGGGCTGTGCTTGGAAGACGGTGGATACAGGGCAACAGGCAGTGTGTCCTCCGGGCCTGGTGCGCAGGTAGAAACTTGGGGTTCACCTATGCGTGGGTGGGGGCTGAAGCCATAAGGTCACCCCGGGAGAGCGCTGAGACCCCGGGAGGCATCACTAAGGCCTGAGGCTGGCGCAGGGGCCGGCCCAGAGCCCAGAGCAGTGGCGAAGGCCCCAGGAGGGGTTCCCAAAGGGCGTGGCCAGAAAACCCAGCAGAGGGCGCAGGTGGCAACGGCAGGTGCCCGTGGGCTGGATGGCGGCATCGCGCCTCCACGCCAGGCCGTTGGGAGAACTCCAGCCGCTCTTGTTCAGAGCTGCCCTTGAGAACAAGGGCTCCTGTGGGCGGAGGCCCTCCTGGTTCTGGGGCCGTTAGCACTGGGACCCGCGACCTCACCGCGGTCAGGGATGCACCTGGTCTCGGCTGTACCACGCCAGCCCGGGGTCCCCACAGATGTTGCTGGAAGGTCAACCCCAGCTCCGACAGGGCGTGTGGTACCGCGGCCCCAGGGCTCAGCAGGGCACTCGGTGTGGACCAGGCTCCACGCTGGGGGCGGGAGGGGGCTCGTGCTGGGGGCCTGGCCCACAGAGCAGCCCTGTGCTCATGAGTCATGTGTTGGAACGGTGACTTCCGGGCTGTGGAGTAAAGCTGCCTCAGCCCACCCGGCTGAGTTAGCCTGTGGCCGTCACGTTGGATGCCCTGTGCCTGACGGTGGTTTCTTTCCTCAGGGCCACCATTTGGAAGGTTCCGGCCCCAGAGAGCCTGAAGAACCACCTGACGAAGGTGGCTTCCACGTAAGCCCCTGCAGAGCCCTGATCCAGACAAAGGTGTGCCACCGCCCGGGTTGGGGAGGGGGTGAGGTAGGAGTGCCAGCCCCAGAGGCCCTGGGGTCCCCAAAATGAGTAATTTTGTCTCCCTTTAACTCGTATGTCCGTGAGAAACAAGCGTTCTCACTTGTAGGGCCGGCAGGTAAAGTATTCGTGCCGTGTGGGGGTGCTGGGGAGTCCACACACTATCTACGGAGGTGATGGTGTGGGGAGAACTGGGGGGTGGGGGGCCAGAGCTGTGAGAAGCCAGGACCCCTAAAGTGGGAGGTGGGTGGTGAGGCTGGGACGCAAGCCGGGCTGGGATTGAGGCGACAGACGTGGACTGAGTCAGTGGGGTCAGGAGAGGCTGGGCAGCTGCAGGACATGGGCCCGGCTGCAGCTTCAGCCGTCAGAAGCATGGAGAGAGCTGGCCGCCGTCATCTCCCCCAGCTCTGCGGTCTGATGACAGCCATGTCTGCAAACAGCGCATTGGACGCCAGGGCTTGAGGCAGGAAGGGCATGGCCTGCCTCCCGCCGCTGTTTCCTTTACTGGGGACCAGCCATTGCTGACCACAGGACAGCCAGGCCTGGTTCCGCCTCCCCCCCCCCCCCCGCCAGAGAAGGGAGCCCGAGTGCCATCGGGGATCCGCGCTGAGCTGGGGGGCGGGCGGTGGCGCTGCTGGAGGGCGCTGGCGGCCATCAGGCGGGGAGCGCACGGAGGGGCAGGTGGGAGGCTGCTGCCTGGCCCCATGAGGGGCTGTGGGCGCCAGCTGGGCAGTGTGGTGGTAAGGTGGGCAGGCAAGGTGACGTGGCAAGGCGGCCTCCAGGACCCTGAGCCAAGGGGCGGGGGGGGCAGAGGGTGCAGCCGAGCAGGCCCCGGGCCAACGTCGGAGACAGGTCCTCTGGGGCGCCAGGCCCCTGTTCCTTCAGAAACACTGTCAGGAGGTGGAAGCTTCTAGCAGCACGCTGCAGGGGTCAACTTAGAGCAATGAGACACATAAAAAACGTTCATTGTGCGTTGTTTAAGGCCAAGAACTGGGAAAACGTCCTTTGCGTTAAGATAGTCAAACGGTGGGCTGGGGCCTGCATGGCGATGGCAAGCCGGCTCGGGCGCCTGGCTGCATGGCCCTAACCGGCCCCTCTCCCTCCTCAGCTCTCGGAGGTGCCGGGCAGCAGACAGGGATGCCTGGTTACGTACAGCCTCTTTCTGAAGAAGACCCCGTGGCAAGGAAATGTGCAATATTTAACAGTTTCCAGGAAAAAGATTTTCACTGCACGGAACCTGAACATGACCTGGCTTAATGGGGACGTTTGCTGAAAGCAGAGAAAGACTTTTTGTCTTTATGTGGACGCTCATGTTTTGTTGCTGGTTTGGTTTGTTGTGTGGAATTAGTTCCCAAATCTGCTCCCTGGGCTGTTTTTTTCCCCAAGAGTTTATAAGTCCTAATTTCTTTATGAGCTTTTAATTTTATCATCATTTTTCAGGAGGTACGGGGGGTCAAGCCCGGGATCTCATACACGCGAAGCGGGCGCTCGGTGCTGACCACACCCGCTCCGCTCCCCAGACTCCCGCCTTAGCCCGCCCTGCGCCCTGTGCCGCTGCAGTCACTCACCAGGAGGGGTCTGCTGTGGGCTGCATGCGCAGCTGCCCCGGGTCCCGCTGAAGCCAGGCATGAGCACAGTTGGAGCCAGGTGCCGGCGCCACGGGCCTGGTCAGTGGGCCACACTGGGTGGGGGCTGTGGCAGGCCCAGGCCTGGACCAGGCGCCCTGGGGCCTGACAGCGTGCGCCTTCCCCTCACCGCTGGGTTTCTCTGAGTTCCAGCAGAAAGAGGGAAACCTGAAGTGTCACTGGGGAGACGGCTGTTGGGAGCGCCAAGCAGCTGGATGGAGAACAGGACTTGGGGGGCGCCGGCTGGCCCTGCTCCCACGGGCGTGGGGCTGCCCCGCCATCGCACCCTGACCCGTGCAGCAGTGCAAGGCACACTCCTGGGGGCCCCTGAGGGGCAAGCCTTCCAGGGCTTCCACAAGGAATGGCCTCCCAGTGGCCAGGGCCAGGCAGCAGGTGCCGACGTTGGTGAGATTCTACTTGGTGAAATGCCTCCGTGCACCTGCCGCTGCCTGAGGACAGGGCGGAGGCCAGGCAGCCCGTTGCCCAGCTGCCTGCCACGGGGCCCCCCTGGCTGGTCCCTCCGGGGAGGGTGAAGGGCGGAGGCCGGCCAGAGGGGCGCCCCCAACCAGAAAAGGGTGGGAGCTTGGAAGCCCATTTTCTAACAATGCCACCGTCCTTCACAGGGCAGCCCCCCCCCCTGTGGTCTTCCAGGGACGCTGTCAGTAGAGACCCTTAAGGGTGCTGTGGCTTCCTAGCTCTAATAGTTAATTGAACTACCCCAGATAGCCCACCCTGCGTTCGCCCCTTCTTCTCCAAAGACCCCCGAGTCTTCTGCACACCCCGTCGGTACCCTGACTTTCCAGGCCAGCTGGTGCTGGCACATCCAAGCCTTTCTCCTGAACACAAGCCCAGCATCCTGTCAGGGGTCCCGGGCCAGCGGGTTCCAACTGTGGGATCCCCCCACCCTCGGAGCCCGACAGCTCTGCTTCTTGAAGTCTGTCTCCGTCCCGGTGCCGCCACCCACTCAGCTTCCCAAGCAGAAAGCAGGGCCCACCTCCACTTCGAGTCTCCTCGGTGTGGCTTTGCCTCCACCTCCTTATTCCAGCAGATCCATTTGGGGAGGGCACTTTTGGAGTTAGGGGGTCTGGGCATTTTAAGTACTGGTTGTTGCCTCTGGTTCAGATGTGCAAAGTCACAACCAGCCCAAAAAGTGACAAAATTATAGTTTGAAAGAAACCCAAGAACTAAAGCAATGAGCCCTTCATCAGGGAGAAGAGGCACATAGGCTGCTCTTTTCCCTGGTCCACAGTGGGAGGCAGCTATGGAGAAGCCGCTCGCTCACTAAACTTTGACGTTTGTGTCTTCGAGCCCCGGCGACAGAACAAGTTGGAGCTTATCCCCCAAGTCTGCACACGTCTTCACTGTTTGGGAGTAGAATGCCAAAACCTGGAGAGACGAGCTGAAAATCCCGAGAGCCAGCGAGGCCACCCTCAAGGGGAAGGCCGCTTCCCTCGGAAGGCTGGGGTGCGGGTGGAGGCAGCAGAGCTGAGAGAACCCCCTCCAAAAGCCCAGAGGTTGGGCAGGAGAGCAGAAAGCGCCCCCGAGGCCTCCTGCCCTCCAAGGCTGGGGAAGAGGCAGCAATGCTGGAAGACCTGCTTCGCTTCCTGGCTGCTCAAGCAAGCGCCGTGGGGTGCGAACCTGTTAGCTCGTGGCGGGGAGGCACATCGAGGTCAGCAGGGCGCTGCTTCCTTCCTGAGGCCTGGCCTGGGCTGCCTGCTGGGGAGCCTGGGTCCTCGGCTCCTCTGGCACCTGGCAGCCTCTCCCTCTTCAGTGCTGACTTCAGCTTCTTGCTATTCCCTCTGTGGCGCTCGCTCTCTCTGATAAAGGCCTCCGTAGGATTCAGGCCCATCCTGATGGAGGTGGGCCACAGCTTAACTGAAGCAGCGCATCACACGGTCTCTCAGCACGGGTTCACGCCCTCAGGAATGTCAAGGTCAAGAACATGTTTTTCTGGGGTATGTCGCTCCAAACCACCAGTCTCCCAGACATAGAAAGTTACGGTGTGGAAATGGAGAGCAGAGAGAGACCTGCCGTGGTCTGGAATCTGAGCAGTCTATAAACCAGGTAGAACTCCCCGTTTCTGATGCTGGCGGCTCAGCTGTGGAATACCGGCTGGCTGCTCTGGGAGCCTGCAGCACACAGGCTTCAGGCTGCACTGAAGCCGCCCCAAGGGCCTGACCCAGCTCCCACTCCGGGGAATGCCCCTTTTGGGAAGTAATTGTTAACCCGTTCCTCCTGCCCTTTTACACAATAAACACAAGAAAGCAAGGACGCATGCGTGGCCCAAAGGGCCTTGGTCTCCAGGGCTGCCGAGGGAAGCCCCACAAGGAGGCGGCTTGGGGCACTTGTGCTCCCAGCCTGGGGGCAGGAAGTCTGAGGCCCAGGCGCCCACAGGCTGAGCGCCCTCCTGAGCTGTGGGAGAGAGGCCTGCTCTGCACCTGCTGCCTTGATGTCCCCTGGCTTACGGTGCATCGCTGACCACTGCCTTGGTCGTCACGTGGCTGCCTTCTCCCTGCATGCCTATGAAGACACCACTCATGCCAATTAGGGCCCAGATGTTTACCTGTTCAGAACAGCCTCATCCTACCTTGACTATGTCTGCGAAGACATTATTTCCAAACAGAGCTTCAGGTACCGGGGTAGGACACACTTCAACCCACACAGTGGTCACCAGAAGTAGACGTGCCCCAAATGGTAATATTTTACCACTTGGTAAACTATGACAGAAGCAGTATAAGACCTAGTGGAAATACAGAAGTTTTTGGCAAAAAAAAAAGAATGGATGTGAAATATATAACCAATTCATCCGATGGGCTTAATAGCAGACTGGGTACAGCAGAGGAATGGATCCCTGGACTTGACAGGTCTACAGAAAATATCCAAAAAGAAACAATGAGGGAAAAACCAGAATAGGGTATCCAAGGTCTGTGGTGCAATATTAAATGGTCTAACTTAGGTGTAATTGGAGTCTCAGAAGCAGAGGAAAAACTGAGGAAGAATATTTTAAATTTTAATGGCTAAGAATTTTCTAAAAATTGATAAAGGACAATAATCTACAAATCCAAGAATCTCCATACCTCAAGCAGGATAATAGGAAGGAAACCAAACCTAGACATAATAGTCAGCCAGAGGAGAGACCAGCGTCATGCAGGGAAATGGCAGCGTGAAAGGCGGTGAGTCCTCTCCACAAGCAATGGCGGCCGGGAGGCGATGGAGCAACATCTTCACTGCGCTGAAGGAAAAAGTCAGCTGAGAATTGTACAGCCATTGAAATGCAGCATGTGAAAACGAAGGTATCAAGAGCAGTCACAGTTCAGCCCAGAGACAAACTAAACTGGTCATTTGAACAGGAATATTTTAGTACCAAGAACTGTTAATATAAGGTCGCCAACTAAATGGGTTTTAAAAAAAGACTAAGGGGTCCAGAAGTAACAGGTGCAAAAAAGTAGCCACTGCCTCTTGCTACAGGAGAGGCCCTCCTCCTCCAAGGCAGATTCAGACCGTTAGAGGATCTTTGCAGAGGACGTGGCTGCCATGGGGCGTGGGGCCTGCAGTGGCCAAGGAGCCCCCGGCAGGCTGGCAGGAAGGTCTGTGTGAGTGTCTCCGGCTGGCAAGGCAGCTGCCTGTCAAGGGGCGGGAGGACGCACACCGGCTGAGAGCCCCGGGATGCCGAGGAGAAGACGGTTTGGGCATCTTATGGACATGATATTTATGTGCTACTTCCGTTTTTAAGGTCAAAAAGACAAAAAAGAAGAAAAAAGTTTGGGAGGAACCCAAGATATTTGGATATAAAAGTGTTAGATAACATGAAGGAATTATTAATTTTCCTAGTGCAATATGGTATTGTGGTTATGTAAGAAAATATTTTTAAACTTTAACATTTAAGTGTTTAGGGATGAAATGTTTTTGATATCCGAAACTTGCTTTAAAATCCTTTTAGGCAACAAAATAGATGAAAAATGTTAACTGATCGATACAGGCAGTGGGTACAGAGGCTCAGTATACCTTTGTGTGCTTAAAAATGTTTATAATAAATTGGTGTTTCTGCAGGTACAGCATCCTTAGATTCCCCTGAAACTTGTCATTTCTTCCAGCTTGCTTCCAGAAAGTTAGTCAAAGGTGAAAACAAGGCCGCCGTGAGGGGTTACCAGCAGGCGCTGTGACCTGATGGGGACCCTCCCCTCCTGGGCACCCCTCAACGCAACCAGGGCCGCCTGTCGGCAAGGAGGGGCCCCTGGGCTCAGTGGCCACATGCATCCTGTAAACGCCTCTGGAAAACGGCGAGGCAGGGGAGGCAACAAACACGGATCCTTGGCAGGCGGGTGTGGGGAGCCAGCGGCGCACGGGGCCTCCCTCAACCCCCTGGACGATTCCTACCACAGCATATGGCAGCCAGGCGAAGTGCGTCCACGACCCAGGAATCACGCTCAAGGGCCCGGCCCTGCCCTGGCCGTGCCCGCCTCAGGGTACCCCGCCAGGGGATGGGCCCCCACGGCTTCCCTGGCCTCTGCCTCACCACGACAGCTCCGGGAGGTGCAGTGGCAAGGGCCCCTGCAGCCTGCATCCCAGGGCCAGCTACTCCTCCAGAGCCTGGCCAGGCTGCTGTGGGCAGCTCCCAGGCCTCCAGCCACCTGTCCAGGAGCCGCTGCCTCTCGGCTCGGAATCAGCTCTTCAGGGCTCCTCACCAGCATCCACGGGGACTGTCCCTTTTTGAAATTCTGTCAACCCAACGCAACGTGCAGACCCCAGGGTTTGGCCGAGTCAGCAGCTGTGGGGGACATTCCGAGACGAGAGGGTTGGCAGAGGTGGCCTGGACAGCAGGGACCATGGTCTGTGTGGCTGCGTGAAGAAACACATGCCTTTTGCAGAGGCCACCAGCGCACGCGGAGTACCGAAGCAAAACACACGGGTCCAGGAAGCAGGGGAGCGGGAGGCGGGAGCCCAAGGCGGAGGGCAGGAAGCGGGCGGTGGGCGCTCCAGGCTTTACCTTCTGGGCCAGTGGTCTCCTCACTCAGCATCCTGGCTGAGCCGGCGCTGACCCAGCGCTCAGGCTCAGTCTCACCCGGCCGTGAGGCGGCGCCCGGGGGGCCACAGCAGCCCACGTGCCTGCGCCGCCTTCCACTGTGCACTAGCCCACGAGTGGGGGCGAGGTCGGGTCCAGGGAAGAGGCCGGCCTGCAGCCCGGGTCTGTGGCAACAGGAGTCTCCGTGGAGGGCCTGCCCCCGGGTGGCAAAAGCCAGCGGCCCGGCACTCTCCCCGCGGGATTCCTGACGTGGCGGGGTTTCTTCCCCTGCCGTTTTGGGCCCTTCGTGCTCATCTGCCTTTGGGCTCTTTGCAGGGAAGCCGGGTCCTTGCCGAACGCTTCCATTGCACCCCGAGCCTGCACTGCCCCTCACCACCTACATCCTCCTCTAACTTCCCCAGCCTCGAGGCAGCAGATCTCCAGGCCAGCACAGCCATGTGGCCCAGCCGTGGCGGGACCTGCACGGGCACATGTGGGCTTTTTGAGGAAAAAGAACACAAAATCACAAACATGAGTTATACGCTAAAAGAGTTTGAGTGGAGAGAAGAAACGACAAACTAAGGGCTAAATACCAAAATTCCAGAAAAATAACCCTTTGATTGATCGACTGCCCGACACCTCCATCGTTTTTCCTGCATTTCTTGCCTGTAAGCTTTTAAAATACCTCATTTGACAGAAATCTTATGGTGCCATTTTCTAAAGAGCGATGAGAGAAAATTCCGTTCTCCATGCTGGCAGGCAGGCGGGTTTTCTGCTGACAGTTTAGAAAAGCTTCCTCCAACTTAAATCGTTATTGGCAAAGCCTTGTGCGTTTCTAGGGCTGTTGTCAAGCTGGGAAGACCTCTGGAATTTCTTTCACATATGAGCTGTGAAGTCTGGAATATCGTTCCGAGGGCTGGCTTTTGGCTCCACCCACCCCAGAGCCCCTTCTCGGCCAACCTCCAGGGCCAGTGCCCGGGATGGCTCGTGTCCCCACTGGGCCGTCCTGCCCAGCAGGCAGCAGGCGCCGGACCCCGCCGGCCAGGACGGCTGCTAGCGGCTTTGCCGTGCTTGGGAGCAACTGTGGAGGTACGACCGGCCCACCGCACTCAGCCCAGCTTCCCCAGAACACCCGAAGCCCCCAATCCCACCAGGGAAGCATGAGGGAGGGGACGGTGGGGCGGGGAGAGGCTGCAGCTGTGGCACCACTGACCCTTCTCCCCGCTCCTCTGGAGCCCCACCTCCTGCCTGGGGCCCTGAGCCATTGGCACCTGGGGCAGTGGGTGTGGGCACAGTTGCAGGGCAGGGGAGCTTCCAGTTGTGCTGGGCAGGACACCTGTGGCTGGGGGAGGAGGGAAAGGAGGGTCCGGGCAGGCCCCAGGAGCCTCAACCTGGCTCGCCATGTCCTGAGCAGGGACCCCGAGGCCCACCCCCATTGGCCAAGCGCCAGGCGCCTGCTGCACACAGAGGGAGAGGTCGGGGTGATCTGCTGCATGAGGGAAGGGGAGCCCTGCCTGGGGGTTCTGGGTGGCTTGGAAAACGAGTGACCCCACTGCCCAGGTCACGCCTCCAAGTGAAATCCTCTTCCCACCTTGCTGAAGTGCTGCTGCACGGCCCGCTGGACTGAGCGAGAAAAGCAGCAGACAGGCTCCAAGGCCTGAGGAAGGCAGCTGACCACGTGTGCTCGTTCTGCGCTTGCTGGACACTTTTAATTAAAGTGAGCTTCACACCATGACATTAAGTTAAAGAGTAGCTACAAGCACAAAAGAATGGGTGGGACGGCAGGAACCATGGGGGCCGCCCGCCCCCTGCCCGCCCCCTGCCTCTGCCTGTCAGTGACCCCCGGATGGAGGCCTCAAGCTACAGGACCCGACTTCCTGCAAGTCCAGACTTCAGTCCAGCCTGCAGGCTCGGCCCAGCCCTGTAAGATCCCGGCCTCCTCTGTCAGTGAGGTGACTCTGTCCCCATCCCCAGGCAGGCTTGGCAAGGGTGGTCCAGGGCAGGCACCCCCCTCCCCGGGGGTGCAGCCCCCAGGCAGGAGCCCCCAGAATAAGGTCTATGACATTTACACATAAATAGGCATAAATAAAACCCTCCTTAACTTACATTTGCAGTTTAACAAGACAAAGGAAGAGCACCCAAGGGGAGTGAGAGCCAAAGGCAGCGCCTGCAGGCGCCCCTCCCATCAGCTCCCAGGGCAGGGAGGCTGAAGGGCAGAGGCCAGGCTCACTGGGAAGAAAACACCCTTCCTTAAACCCGAAAAAGACAAGATGCCAAGATGCGCTGCCTGCAGTCATTTAGGCTATAAAATTCTAGGGTAGCAGCAGAGGACTTTCATAGAAAAAATATACTTTTAAGAAAATAGCTGAAAAAATCTAAAAGATAAAAGTATAAAAAGTTTAAAAAATATATCTTAAGATAAAATATTGCCCAAAACACATAAAACTTAAATTTTTAAAACTCCACCTATCTAAACTACAGAGGCCGGCTGCAGGGCGAGGCGTGACAGTGACGCAGGCATGGGATTGGCCCAGAAAGGAGCAGGGTTCCAGAGATGCGGCCGTCGGCGAGCAGCCCCTGCCGGCCTGTTCCAGGGCCTTCTGTGGCCGGGAGGCGGCCTTCCCGTGGGCCACAGGCTCCCGCATCCCTGGCACGCCCAGGCCGCCGCCTCAGGTCTCCACCAGGATCTCCACGATGTGGTCGAGCTCGCCGAGGTCCGGCCTGCAGCTGGCGCCGGGGGCCGGGCCGGCCGGGGGGCCGAGGCTGTCGAGCGCGTGGCCGCGGGCCGGCTTCGCGCCGCTCACCACACCCGCGAGCACCGCGTCCAGGTCGTAGTAGGAAGGGTCCGCGTCCGGAAAGAGGCCCTCCGCGGCGCCGGGCGGCCTGCCGTCCAGCGCCTCCAGGACGTGGTCCAGCGACCGCTGAAAGCTCCCTCTGCTTTCCCGAGGCGCATCCGCCCCCCAAATGCCGCCCTGCGGGCTCCCGGGGGCCTGCGCAGCCCCCTCTCCTGCCGGCTCCCGGGCCGCGCGGCAGAGGATGTCTGTGGACACGAGGCGCTCACGCGGCCCCGGGCCCTCGCCTGGGGGGGCCGCCAGCCGCCAGGCCCCGTCCAGGGTCATCTCCTCCTGGATCTGCCGGACGGTGTTGGCGATGAGGACGGAGCGGCACAGGTCCGGCTCCGCCAGCATGTGGCACAGCTGCAGCTTCACCAGGGACATGTCCAGCAGCAGCTGCCGCTGCACGGCGTAGGCAGGGGCGGCCCCCACGCCTTCCTCGGGGTCAGCGCATTTCCTCTTTAATCCTCTCGCGAACATCGTGTCCTGCCAAGACCAAGTAAGATGCCGGTCAGCACACCACGATCCGGGGCCGCGGCCAGTCCCTGCCCTGCAGTCTCCCGCCGTGTGGGGAGGAGGCGGCCGCGGCGCAGCCCGTGGCAAAGGCCGGAGGGGGAGACCCGGGCCGCCAGCACAGAGCGGGACGAAGAGAACGTTACTGGCGGCGTCAGCGCGCCGACGGCTACTCCAGACAAGGCCCAGGAAGGCGCGTCCGCGTTTGGTTTTGCTTTGTGTGCAGACGTCTCATCGCTAGACTATGGCACAATTTTTTCCCGTTAAACAACAGACTCGGCACAGGAGAACTAGGAACTAAAGAGGGAGGCTGGAAACCTTTGCCACAGGCGAGAAGCTTTGGGGGGAAGCTCGACGAGCCCAGAGCCCAGGATCTGCGGGCGCGGCCGGGCACTGCCCAGCCAGGAGTCCCGCAGCGCACAGGGCCGCGTCTGCGCCCGCCTCCGTGTTCTCGGCCGCCGGAGGGTCGGGAGGGGACCGGCCGGCGCCCGCCTTCCCACCGTGGGGGCGGCAGCGTCCTCCCGAGAGCCGCCCCCGACACCGGGGCCAGCGCGCTCGCCGGGGGACCCCCGCGCCCGCGCCCAGGCCCCGCCCGAGTGCCAGCACCTGGCACCCGTCTCCTAGCTCCGAGCCCCGCTCCTCTGACGGCTGAAGCGGGCACAGCGCGGCCTCCTAAGCTCCGCCCCTTTCCACTCCTAACTCCTGCGGGGGGCAGAGGCCGGGCACCGCCACCGCAGACCCCAGGCCAGAGGCACTGGGCCGAGGGTGACACCGGGCACCGGGCGCACAGCCTCCCCCCGCCGCCGCCGCCAGCCAGGAGCTCTGGGGCGCAATGCGCGCTCCGCGGGGACCCCACACACCCCACGAGGCCGACAGCAGGTCTGCCCCCACCGCCAGGGACGGAAACGCCGCGGCTGGGGACCGTCACTCCTGCCTTGTCCTGTCGGCGACTGCACGAGGCCCACGGCACCCCCTTCAGCGGCAAGAGGCCGCACAGCTGCGGCCCACCCACCCAACACGGACCCCGGGGGGCTCTGCTGAGCGAACAGAGCCAAGCTCAAAAGGCCGCGCACTGCACGCTCCATTCCCGACGCGACAGATGGAGAGCAGGTGGGTCGCTGCCAGGGGCCTGTGGGGGCCCAGAAGGGCTGAGGGGGGCTTCCAGGAGTAGGGGCGGCGCTGCAACCGGATGGTGGCAGTGGCTCCACGCAGCCCCCCCACACACACACACGCAGGCAGCTACACGCACGGCACACGCACAGCACCCTGGCTCTGGACCGGCTCCGGCTGCCCCGATGCCAGTTCCTGGGGTTGACGCTGGACCCAGGTCTGTGAGGTGCCACATCGGGGAGGCGGGGGAGGGGTGCGGGGGCCTCCCCATACGCTTCTTTGCAACTTCTGTGACTACTTCAAAAGAAAAGACAAATCAAACAGTGAGTGGCCGCGGCCTGCCTCCCCAGCAAGGCTGGGTCCATCGCGGCACCAGCTCATCAACTGTTTCCAAAGGGACGGATTACCTGGAAAACCCACCCAAAAATACCTGGCTATTACGGTAACAAGGGAGCCGCTTTTTCTGTCTTGGCTGCAAATTAACTTTTACAGAATTTTGTTTCTTTCCGTCAGTTTAAAGTTGCTAAGTGTACTGAGAGATTGTATTTGTCAGACTATAAAAAGACCCCCGGTGCTGACGGGAAAAACTAAGGGTCGAGGGTTCCTCTACGGCCAGCGCCGGCCCCACATGGCCTGGGCCCCTTCCCCACCGCCTCTAACCCTGGCCCGCCCGCGCCACGCAGCCGGCCTCCTTCCCGATCCCATGCCCCACGCCACCTCAAGCTGGAGGCAAACCGCACCTGCCGGGCCCAGGCCTCCCCGGGAGCACCTGAGCGCCGGGCAGCACCGCAGGGAGCTCAGGGCGGCCGGCGCAGGAGCCGAGGCCCCCTTCCTTCGGGTGCGATTGCGGAGCCGCGCGCAGAGCGCCAAAAAGCGCAAACCAAGACCGCCCCCACAGGCCTGGCGCTCGGGAGGACCCGGGCGCCACGCGGCACAGGAGTTTCCTGCTGATGGCGTTTTCCACACTGGTAAAGGCGTTTCTAATTCTGATGGCTGCTCGCTCCGGTGCCCGGACGCGCTGTGTCTCGTTTCGCCACGGGCCACGGCGGGTGCGCCACCTGCAAGTCCCCCGGGGACAAACAGGCCCGTCCAGCTTGTGTCCAGCTTGTGTTTGACACCCCAGCTTTGGGGTTCCTGAGCCCCGACTCCGAGTCATGACCAGGGCACTTTCCCAACGCTGTCAAACGGGTTCTGGGAAGGCCGGCCTGATGCACCCTGCCGCCAATTCTCTTGTGCATTAATTTTTTCCACGTTTGCTGGTAAACTTCCCTTTCCCAATTCACCAGTTATCCCACCATCAGTTAGGCACTGCCGCCCGCGCCCCCCCACCGGACCCCTGTGCACGCAGCAGGCCTCTCTACACATTCCAAGATTTAAAACAAGCTGATGGCTGGGAGTGAGGTGGGGATATGGATTTGAAAGCGGTGATCACTCCCACGTGCGTTAAAAATCACTCAGGTGACTCCTTTCACATTTCCAAACCCTACGCCACCATCCACTTCGTCATACACAACGTAAAGCGCAGAGAGACTGCTCCGAAAACTACGCTGAGGGCAGCTCTCCCGTCACGCCACCCCGCAGTGCTGTCACCCGACGCAGCCTTAGGGAAGGCCACGAGCCCTGGGCCAGAAGCTGGCGGCCTCGTCTGGGGCAGGGTCCGCCCGGGGCAGGGTCCCCCTGGAAGCTCAAAACTGAGACCATCTTCAACCGGCCGGGGGGCGGCTCCCTGGGGGCTGCGCAGGTGAGCCTGGGCTGAGGTTAGCCCAGGCCCTGCTCCTCGGGGGCCGTCGGGCCGCAGAGCCTGGCAGTTAACGAGCATAACCGGGGACCCCCGGGTGAAACTGCGGCCCCGCCCGCCCCCTCCAGCCCAAGCCCAGTGGGGAGGTGGCCGAGCGGGCCCGGGGCAGCTCCTACCTGGCGGGGCCAGCGGGCTGGGTGCTGGGCGTCCTGAAGCCCGCGGAAGGGGCCCCGGCCCGGCTTCTGAGCCCACCGGGCCGGGCAGGCCCCTGGTCGTCTCCGCTGGGCCTCGGCCGCTGCCGGGCAACCCAGGGAGGCGGGGTTTTAAGGCAAAGCAACACTCACGGTTTCAGTTTCTGCGACTTGTGACTTGATCAGATTTACTTCGAAATACTTCAGAAGAAAGAGAGAAACCTGGACACGTGCTGAATCTGAGTGACGGGTATATGTGAGTTCATTTTCCCGTCACTGACTGAAGCTTCTCGTAAACAATTACTAAAAACTTCGCTCCAAGTACTTTTGTTCCTTGGAATGAAACACACCAGCTTCCTTTTGTCTGTGACAAAGTGTGCCTCTCTCCCTAAAAGGAAGTCAATAACCCCCCTTCTGTTGTGAATTTAATTACGAAGTAGGATAAAACTTGAAAATGAGGAGTAGATTTATAGAAAAAGTTTACCAGACATTCCGCTTACCTCTGCAGAGGCCCTGTCCCCCCGGGGCCTGCTGCCACCAGGAGAACACGCCCCAGCCCCTCTCCATCCCACGCAGACGCACCCTAAGCTTTTGCAAAGTCAGAGGTCAGCTTGTTTCTGACCCCTGGAGGCTGGTTCCTGGCCTTTTCCTAGTCCCAAGGCCATGGCTTCCCACCTCTGCCCAGGTGCTGTGGGGGCCCCAGGAGCCCCCCCCCAGCCAGCCTCCTGCAGGGGAAGCGGGCAGACCCCCGGCTTTTAAACGCCAGCAGCAGGGCTTCCCGCTTCCCGACAGCCCCATCAGCCCACGTGCCCCCGCGTTCCAGAGAAAGGAGCCCCTGGCATGCCAGCCGGGAAGGGGCCCCGCCAGGTGCAAACCCCCGTCCAAGCCCTCTCCTGCCACCACCCCCGCGGCACCCCTCAGCTCACGGACTGCACGAGCCAGGGAAACCTGAAGGGCAGCCCCCGCGCGCGGGAGGGAAGGGGGGGTCTGGGCGGGCAGCAGGCTGATGGGACAGACGGACGGAAGGCTGGAAGGGCGAGCAGGAGGAGGGACAGGAGAGGGAGCCGGTCCGAGCAGGGCAGTAGATTCAAGGCTCCGGGGGTCCTCTGAGGGGCCGGGGGCGGGGGCCGGGGCTGAGCAGGGGCCCGCGCTCGGCCTCCCCGGGGCCAAGGGCCCAGGCCCCCGCCCGCAGCCGCAAGCCCGTCTCTGCGGGACTGTCCCTGAGACCGGCCACCTGCCCGGCGCCGCGGCGGGCCAGGCTTTCGGGCTCAAGGCGGTGAAAGGCAGGGAAGGGGCCCGGAAAACCAGGGGTCCCGGGGGCGGGCGGCCTGCCCCGCTGCTCCGCGACGCCCCCCCCGCCCCGGCCGCCTTCCGGCCGCGGCCCCCAGGACAGCAGCCGAGCCGCGGGGGCCTGCAGCGCCCCCAAAGGGCGGGGGCGCGGGGAGGCCGGGCCCTCGGGGTGCTCCGGCCTCGGAGCCTCGCAGAGTCGGGGCCGCGGGGCCTCCCGGCGCCGCCGGGCGCCACACAAAGGCCGGGCCGCGGAGCCATCTTGGGCGCGTCGCCCGCCCACCTGCGCCGCCCCCGCCCGCCGGGCCC
>JAKSZT010054521.1:1924-12702 GCA_026826555.1 Tolypeutes matacus
CCCCCAGCTCCCCCCGCACGCCCCCCCAGCTCGCCCCGCACGCCCCCTCCAGCTCCCCTGCACACCCCCTCCTGCTCTGGGGGGCCCTACCCCCTCTAGGCCTGGGAGCTCCTCCCCACCCCCATCCCGCAGCCTCCACCTCTGCCGTCCCCCCTCCTTGAGATGCTTCCATCCTCCCTCTGCCCGTCCTTCCAGAGGCCGCTCAGTGGACCCCCGGTGGCCCTTGTCTGCAGCCCCCATGTCCAGCACAGGGTCCAGCACACTCTGATCTGGCATGTTCCGTGGGGAGTGGGCTCTGGGTCAGGCCCTGGGGGGCCACCTCCAGGGTCCCTGAATCCAGATGCCTGGGGCAGGGCCGCTGGGCAGAGGGGCCGCTGGGCGGAGGGGCCTTGGTGGGTGTGTGTCCTTAGGGCACCAGGACATCCCACTGTACCCCGAGGTCTCCGAACCCTGCCCCTGCCCCCTGCCCCACTTCCCCTGCTCCCCGTGTCTCCCCTCCCTCCCCGCCTGCCCCATGCTTCCCAGCCCCTCCTGCACCCCCATCCCCAGTTGCACTGCAGCCTCAGTGGGATCCTCCCAGCTACTGACCCTGACGGCGGTGCAGACCCCTGGGTGGGAGCCTCCGGCCTGCAGGGAAGACCGCAGGTGCACTGGCCAGTGCCGGCCACTGCAGGAGGTCAGAAGAGGGGGCCGCCGGTCCCTCTGCTCGGGCCCCTCTTGGCAGCCCCGCAGGCGATTCTGGGGGCTCCAGGCCACCCGGGGGTGGACGCCGGTTGGAGTGGGTGCGGCCGCCAGTTAGGAAGCCCCGGCCTAGCCGTGTCTGACCCCGCATGCGTCCAGACAGGCCTGTCTGGGTCCCCTCGGGGGCCGGGGGCTCACCCCCGAGGCCCGCTGCCTCTGGAGCCCCCTCTGCTGGGAGGCTGGGAGGCAAAACCTTTCCCTTCCGCTTCCCAGCAGGGAAGGCGGGGGGCCTGGGAGGCCGCCTGGGAGGGCCGGACGACCTGCTCATGCCCCCCGCTCAGCTCATTCACTCATTCACTCATTCATTCACTCACCTCACTCACCCACTCATTCATTCACCTGCTTTCTCACCTACTCATTCATTCATTCAGTCACCTACTCGCTCACTTATTCATTCACTCACTCACTTGCTCACCCATTCACTCACCTGCCGGCTCACTTATTCATTCATTCACTCACCCGCTTATTTACCTCATTCATTTATTCGTTTCTTGACTCACTAACTCATTCCTTCATTCTAGCACTCACTCATTCACTCCTCATCCATTTATTAATTCACTTCATTCATTCACGCATTCATTCATTTCTCCACTTATACTTTCACTTATTCGTTCATTTCCCCACTCACTCAATTCATTCAGTCACCTGCTTGCTCATTTACTTGTTCATTCACTCAGTCATTCACCTTCTCACTCGCTCATTCATTCACCCCACTCTTTTATCCATTCTTTCATCCCCCACTCACTCATTCATTCACCCCACTCATTCATCCATTCTTTCATCCTCCACTCACTCATTCCTTCAGTCATTCATTTACCCACTCTTTCACTCATTCACCCATTCACTCATTATTCATTCAGTGACCTGCTCACTTGCTCATTCATTCATTCATCCATTCGTTCCCCTATTCATTCATTTTTTTCACCCACTCACTCATTCATTCAGTCTCCTGCTTTTTTACTTACTCATTTAATCATTCATTCACCCACTCACGCATTATCCATTCAGTCACCTGCTCATTCATTCATTCATTCATTCACCCACTCACTCATCCACTCATTCATTCTTTCGCAGGCTCATCCTGAGCACTCACACGTGCCAGGCCTGGCACTCCGCACTGGGCGTGAAAAGTGCCGTCCAGGGCGCCTGAGGGCTGTGTGGACATGCTTCTTAGGGCAGGTGGTCGCTTCCTCTGGTGTCAGGAGGAGCAGGGGCTGGGGACGGGCACCAGGGCAGGCTTTGCGGAGGGACTGTGCAGTGAGGCCGAGGAGGGTGATGTGCAGGCAGAGCTCCTGCTTCCTGAGTCCTTCCTGGAGTCGAGGCCTCACCTACAGCCCCTCCTTGACCTGCCCCCCACTCCCCAGCTCCCCAGCGTGCCTCGGGGCCCGTGCGAGCTAACACGCCTGCCTGGGTGTGTGACGTGGGCCGTGGGGGTTTGACCCCGTCTTGTAGAGGCCTGGGCGTCATCAAAGGAGGAAGCGCCTGTCCTGGGGTCTTGCCAACATGGTGATGCCTGAGTCTTGCCTGCCAAGGCACGTCCATAAAGCAGTGGCCTGAGGGGGCTGGCAGTGGGCAGGGGTGGGAGTGCCCGAGTTAGGTCAGACTATGTGGTGGAGACTGCCAAGAAGGTTCCAGACTTCGGGACCGGCAGGGGCCCGGGGCCGGGCTGTGCCAGGGCAGGACCCCCGCTGTTTGTTCTCGCCGTTTGGGCCCGAGGTGTGTGCTGAGGCCCGTCCTCGTGGGACCCGGCCCAGCCTTTCCCCTCGTCCCCGCCGCCACCAGCACCTCACTGGTCAGTCCCTGGCCCCGGCCTGGTCTGAACTTCCCCTTGAGACTTGGCTTGGGGTTCAGGAGGGCCCTGTCCTCACAGCTTCAGGGTGTGGTGCTGGCACGGTGCCCTGAGCTTCCAGGAGTGAGGGGGCAGGGGCTGTGGCTGGGCCTGTGCTGTGCAGTCCCTGCAGGCTACCCTTTCCCCAAATCCTGGGAGACGGGCGCCACCACACCCACTTGGAGATGAGGAAAGCAGCCTGTCCTGGGAGGGGGCAGCTGGGGTCCCCGGCCCCTCCCTGCCCAGCTGGGCCTGCGGGAGGGTTGGCTGGCCTGTCTCGTCCTCAGGTTCCAGGCTGCAGCCTCCTTCCCATGGGAGCAGCTGGCGGAGGGGAGGGGCCAGGGGTGCAGGACGGGGGCTGCGGCAGGGAGCTGGCTGGGGCCCTCCAGGAATTGGGGCGCTCTAAGCAAGTCCGCCACGGACTCCCTCCCCCCTGTGCTTCTCAGGGCTGCTGTGATGCCTCCCCTGCGCCTCCCCTGCAGGTGCAGCTTCCCCTCCAGAGATGGCTGCAGCCTCTGTCCTGCTGCAATTTGCTGTGGGATCCGCAGATGGCTGCTCCCCGCTGGGGGGCGGCCGAGGGGTTCACAGGTAGATCGGCACCTGGCAGGTGTGTCTGGGCCTCCAAGAACCCGCCCGAGCCCGGGGTCAGAGGCTGTGGCCGAGGCTGTCCCCACACCCCACTGCCTGGGCTCGTCCTGCCAGCCCGGCCCCTGCTCAGGGACCCCAGGACGTACTCTGCCAGGGTGCCCGGGCGAGGGGCCGGGCCGGCTGCCACCCTCCATCGAGCACTGTGCAGCACAGAATGGGTTGCTTCCGTTTTCACGATGATGCCTCGCTAGGGGGAGAGCTGACCCCGGGGTCTCTTTAAAGACAGCTCCTGTTACGGGCAAGAGGAGTTGAGCAGAGCGCCGCGGAGGTCTCACCTGCTCCTCCAGGAGCTGCCTGGGGGTCCAGTCGCCGCCCCCCAGGTTCAGGCCCTTCCGCTTCCCTCTGAGGGGTCTGCAGGCTTGGGAGGAGGGAGGGCCCTTTGGGGTGCAGCGGGGGTGGTTGTGGCTGGGGCGTGTGGGGGTGGGTCCTGGACCACAAGCACGGCTGTGGACTTCCGGGGGTCGCCCCGTACGGGTGGGGGTGGGGTGAAGTATCCAGCACAGCCCTGGTGGTCCGCAGCCTGGGTGGGGGCCACTGGGAGGGGGAACCTGCCCTGCAGCCCCCACTGGTTGCCGCAGGGAGGGCCCTCGGGGAGGGGCAGGTGGGGAGGAGGAGGGGGCTGAGCCCAGGCCTCAGGTGAGGTGGGGATGGTTTTGGGTGTGAGTGTGTGTGACCGTGAGTGCGAATGTGTATGGCTGTGTGTCAGAGTAAGTGTGCAAGTGTGTGGAGTGTCAGTGTGTACGTGAGAGGTGTGTGATGGCACGTACGAGCGTGCTGCGTGGACGTGGACGTGAGGTGAGATTGCGTGTGCGTGGCTGGGCGCGTCTGGGCTCCCTGGCAGTGCAGGCGTGCGAAGGCCGTGGCGGGCGCCCGCTGCAGCGTCCGCCATCGGGGGCCGGGTCCCTGAATTGCCAGCTCGGCAGGGCCCGTCCGTTTTAGGGAGGGGACACCGAGGCGGGGTCCGTCTGCCGGCCGGGCCGGCGCCGCCTGCCTGCTCCGGGGGAGCTGGGCCTTTGTGGGGCGGACGTGGGGGGCTAACGGGAGTGCACCGACCCGCTTGCTTCCTGCCCGTCCCCCCAGGGCTGCCCAGAAGCTCAGCCTGGCCGCCAAGCGCAAGAGGGGACCCCCGCCGCCCGCGCCCGCCCGCGCCGCCTCCACCTACCCCACCGACTTCAGCGGTGCCCTGCGCCTGTGGCCCCCGCCGGCGCCCCCCTGCCTGCTCCGGGCGGCCTCCAAGGCCAAGGACAGCGCCTGCGGCGTCGGAAAGGTACGCAGCTTGAGGCCAGGGGCCCCGGCGGCCTGGGGTTTCTGAGGAGGTGTGGGGAAGGGGCAGCTGGGCAGGGGGACCCAGGCCCAGGGTGTGAAGTGCTGGCTGGGGCAGTGGCTGCAAGCCTGGGCGCGCTGCTTTGGGGAAGGGGGCGGCAAGGGGCGCCGTCCTGGGGTCCGGGGCTTCCTGGGACTAAGGGTCTCCTTGCAGGGCCCCTGCCTCGTCTCCAAGGGGACGCCATCCTGGCCGTGGGACCCTGGGCTCCAGCGTCACGTTGCGGCGGGTCCCAGGGGAGGGGGGAACGTGTCCTTGGCAGTCGGGCCACCTCCTCCGTCCAGGTGGGGAAACTGAGCCCCCGAGAGGGGAAGGGCCGTGCCGGGCCCGGAGGACCCCTCCAAGGGCCCCCTGCCTCGGGCCTTGCCGTGCCGTCCCTCTGCCTGCAAGCTCTCCCCGTCCTGTGGCTCGACGGCGCAGTCTCGTCCAGGAGCCCCTCGTGAAGGGCCTCTTTGGGGCTTCTGCGCCCACGCAGGCCTCCAGAGCCTCGTGGTCCAGGGACTGATGCACTGTGGCCCCTGGGAGCGCGTCAGTGGGGTCAGCGGAGGCCGCGTCCTGACCGCGCGCTGGGTGAGGGCGTGAGCGCTGCGGCCTGGCCCAGCCCCGGGCGGGCGGCTCAGGAGCGGCCCCTGGAAGCTTTAGAGCCCCCTGCAGCCCGCCTCGGGGGACTCCTGAGTCCGGGTGGGGGTCTCTGGTGGCCACAGCAGAGGCTGTTTACTACACCTCTCTCTGCTCAAGCTCCAGCCCTCCCCCCCCCAGCCCCACCCCTCCTCTCCCGCAGGGCTGAGCCCTCCGGGGCTGCCTTGGGTGCCCAAGAAGGTCATTTAAGGAGAGGACTTGGGGGGCTGGGAGGCCCTGGGGCAGCCTCTGGGGTGGGTAGGGGGTGACAGCTCTGGGGTAGGGTGGGGCACAAGGTGGCCAGCTGGGGCTGGGGCTGGGCAGTTGGCGCTAGGTGTGGTGGGCTGAGGCCCCTGGGACCACGACCATCCTGTGGTTCTCTTGTGCCCCTCGTCCTCTCTCGTCCGCCCTTGACCCTCCTTGTCTGCCCTTGACCCCGTCTTTCCATGTCCAGCCTTGACACTGTTCCCCCTCGTTCCTGTTCCCCCTCGTCCCCCATTCCCCATTGTCCCCCCAACCCCTACCCCCTTTTGTCCTCCTTGTCCCCCATTCTCCCTCGTCCCCCCATCCCCCCTTGTCCCCCTCACCTCCCCATCCCCACTTGTCTCCCTCGTCCCCCATCGTCCTCCCTCATCCCTCATCATCTCCCCATCCCCCCTTGTTCCCCCATCCCCTCGTCCCCCCATCCCCCCTGTCCCCCTTGTCCCCCATTCCCCCTTGTCCCTCCTCATCCCCCATCCGCTCGTCCCCCTCATCGCCCATCATCCCCTCATCCCACCTCATCCCCCATCCTCCCTTGTTCCCCTCATCCCTGTTTGTCCCCTTGTCCCCCATCCCCCCTTGTTCCCCCATCTCCCATCATCCCCCCGTCCCCCCCATCCCCTGTCTGCTCAGCCCAGGGGCAGGGATGGGCTCCCCGCCGCTGGTGCTGTTACGTGTCTTCCTGCTCCAGCCTCTTGGAGGACCTGATGGGGTGGCAGAGTGGGGGGACGGGGCAGGGAGAGGTCCCTGCGGGGTGCCTGGCCTGCCCCATCCCCGTTCAGCTCATTTCCCTGGGGAGCTCCTCTGGGGGTGGCCTCAGCCCCTGTGGTGGACGGGGAGGGGCCCAGGCCAGGCAGACCCCAGCCCCTCTGTGCCACCCTTGGGGGCGGGGTGCTGTGCCAAGGTGCGCCCGCCTGCGGGGCTTGCGGAGACCTGGGGGCCGCGTGGCCCAGAGCTGGTGGGGCGGCGTGGCTGGGGGCCCGCGGGGGCGAGACCCGGTGTGGGGGCAGTGGCCCCTCCTCCGGCTGTGGCCTCGGCCTTGGGCTCCGGCCTGTGGTACCCACCTGGGCACCAGGAGTCACACCTGCCCGGCTGGCTGTGGGGCCCGTGCCTTGCACGGACGTGGCAGCCACGGAACTGTGCGTTTCTGCCGTTGCTGTGTGCCTGGGCCCAGCTGGCCTCTGCCCCGCCTGGGGGCCGCCCGTCCCCCCAGTGTCTGGGGGCTTCTCCGTGGCAGGCACCCCCACTGCCCCCAGCTTCCGGACCACCCGGCACCTCCCAGAGGCTCTTGGCCACGGCTGTCCTCACTACCTTCTCTTCAGGACCCTCCAGAGCCCCTCGGGCCCCCCCAGGACCCAGGGCCCCTCCCCTGCTCTTGTTAAACCCCTGGAAGTCATTGAATGTTGTCACTGCGAGGAAGTAAGATTGGGTTCCATCCCTGACAGGGACGAGCTACTTAAGGTCCAGCTGCCACGCAGGAAAGACAGCTCTCCCGGGGGAGCTGGCAGCGCCTCCCCCAGCGCCCCTCCTGGGAGCTGGAAGCCCCTTTTTCATGCACAATGTGTCTTTTCCTCCCTGGTGTTGTGAGAGCCGAGCAGTAGGGGCGGGAGTTGATGTGGGTGTCTCGTGCCGAGGCCCAGGACCCTGCAGCCGGCCAGCGCCCCTCCCCGCCCGGCTAGCGCGGCCCCTCGGCTCCCGAGTGGGGTTCACTGCCCGTCCCCCGGGACAGCGGCGTTCCTCGTCAGGAGCAAGTCACAGGCCTCTGCCCGCCAGGAATTCTCTCAAGTCTGCAGAGCCCGTTTGGCTCCCGAAGTGGTGACGAGTTGATGCTGCAGAAAAATTGCCCAAAATTACCGGGAAGTGCACACTTTCATCTGCCGTGTGGCGACGCTTGGAGATGAAATAGTTTTGTTCACGTCGTCGGGGAATAAAGGAATCGATTCTTGCCTGCTGCAGCGCACGTTGGAGGGGTAGGAGGGAAGAGCGCTTCTGCCGCCGCTCCCCGGAGAACGTTCCGGCGCGCGCCTCCCGCGACCACAGCCGCTCGCCGCCGCTGCATCTCTGCCCCTCACAGCTGGACCCCTGGAAGATGCTGGCTCTGAAACGAGCCTTGGGTAGTTTGATTTATGCTGTAGCTGAGAAATCAGCGATTTCGTTGGAGAGTGGACGGCCGTCTTCCCCGGCAGAAGATGGGACGGGGTCCTTGGCTGCAGGGAGCCCTCAGGCGCGGCCCTCACCTGGCAGCTGCACCCACCCGGGGCCGCCCTGCGCCGCTCTGTGGCTGCACGATCGCACTCTGCCGGGTGCATGTTCTCAGCCCAGGTTCGGGGCATCCGTGGCGCCGCTGGCTCTGGGCCCGATGGGCGCTGGGTGGGCTGGAGCCGCAGGACGCGGGGGCCTCTGGAGCCCACCCACGCGAGGGGGCATGTCTGGGGCTCGTCTTTGTGCTTTGGAGACACACGAGGATGTTGATTCCACGATGAACGGCGGCCTGCACGTCAGCCCCCGGCACCCCCGTGCCCACCTCCGCCCCGGCCCGGCCCCCCCCAGCCTCCATCTCCCTGGCCGGCCACTCCGGGGCCAGAACTGGCGTCTCTGCAGCAGCTCGCTGTCCTTGCCTGACCAGCTTACCGTCCTCCTAGGGAGCCTCCAGCTCTCTGCTGACCCCAAGTCCTGCCCGTCAGGCTGCCTGAGCTGGCTCTGGCGCAGTCCCTGAGCCCCTGCCCAGGCCTTCTGGCTCACCCTCCACCGGGCGTGCTCCCGGGCGCTCCTTCCTGCCACGAAGGCACTCAGGCAGGCCACTGCGGGGGCAGCTGGGATGGGGCACGTGCTCTTGGCAGCCCAGAGGGACTTTGGAAAAAGCTGGGGCTGGCGAGCTGGGGGAGGAAGGGGCTTCCTGGGGGAAGGCGTTTTCCCAGGGGTTGCACTGTACAGTTTGCTGAGCCGGCCGAGGGGGAGGTTGGGGTGTTGGGAGGCCAGGTCCTGCCCCTCCACCTCCAAAGCAAGGTGCGTGGCTGGGGTTTCCAGGCTTGGGGGCCTGGAGGGCAGCTGCCTCATCACCAGGCTGTGTCCCGCTCCCACCCACCTCAGTGGGAACTGGGTCTGGGCCTCGTTTTGGGGGAACAGCCACTCACCCAAGGCTCCAGAGTGAAAGTGTTCGTGAATGAATGAGTGAAGTGTGAATGAGTGAGTGAAGTGTGCGTGAATGAACGAGGAAATCTGCATGAACGAGTGAAGCATGTGTGAATGAACGAGTAAGTGTGAGTGAAAGTGCAGCCGCGGTGCTCGCAGGCAGGTGGCAGGGAGCCGGCCGCGCCGCCTGGGGATGCGGGTCACGGGGTGCTGGGGGCCACGAGGGGTGGAGGAGGCCCGTGTCCAGGCCACGGGGCGGCTTTCAGGCTCCCAGGTGGGCCGCGGCCCCTGCGCCCCGCCCTGCCCGCCCTCCCCACCCGCTGACCTCATGGGACCCGTGCCAGCCGCGGCGAGGGCGTCCCGCGTTCCTGTGGCTGGAATTCCGCTGCCCCGACTCGCCGCGGCCCCCTGCCCTGTAATTAGGCGGGCGGGGCGGTGCTCAGTGGCTGTGCCGCCGCCTCCAGGTCCGAGTCGTGCTGCGCATCTGGCCTGCGCAGGGGCCCCAGCGCGCGTCTGGGGCCACGTCCTTCCTGAAGGTGGACCCCCGGAAGAAGCAGGTCACCCTCCATGACCCAGCCGCCGGGACCCCGGGCGGCGCAGGCCCCCGGCGAGCCGCCACCGCCCCGGTGCCCAGGATGTTTGCCTTCGACGCCGTCTTCCCCCAGGACACGGAGCAGGTAGGCGGTGGCCGCCTGCAGCCCTGGTGTCAGGCTCGGCGCCGGCCTTCCCGGGGGTGAGGGGGAGAGGAAGTGGCGGCGGGTCCACCCAGCCCCTGGCGCGTCTCCAGGCTGCCCCGAGCCTGCCCGTGGGGACGGCGGCGAGCGTCCTCGCTGCGTGGCGGCCGTCCTCGTCAGCGTGCCGTGGTCGGGGGCCCGGGTGGGCAGTGCAGCACTCCTGCGTGTAGATCGTGTGTGTGCGCTCTGTCTCGTCTGTTCTGTGCGCTGCGTGTGCAACACGCCTGCGCCTTCTGCGTGTCGTGTCCCGTGTCCTCTGCACCGCATGTGCGTCTGCTCTGTCCCCACTGTGCACTCTATCTGTGGCGCTGTGTTCGAGTTCTGTGTCCTGTTAAGCTTGCGCATGTGAGGCCTGTCTCGGGCTCGTGTGTCTCGGGCTCGTGCGTGCGTGTGCATCTGCGTCTCGGGCTCGTGTGTGCGCGTGCATCTGCGTCTCGGGCTCCTGTGAGCTGACCGTCTGAGTGGCAGGGCCTGGCAGGCCTGGGTGTGGCCATGGCTCTGGCTCCGTCGCCCTGGCCTGACTCTTGGCCCCCCCAGGCTGAAGTCTGCTCTGGGACGGTGACCGACGTGCTCCAGGCTGTGGTCGGTGGGGCTGACGGCTGCATCTTCTCCTTTGGCCACACAAGCCTCGGTAAGCGCCCCCGTGGCCCGTGTGGATCTGCGTGACCCGCTTCTCCTGCCGCCCCGTCCAGCGGTCACCAGGCCTGTGCCCACACAAGTAGGGGGTCATCACCTGGCCGTGGGTGGGTGCACGGGGGCCCGGGGAGGCAGCTGGGTGTCGGGGCCTCGGTGTCGCGGCCCAGAGTGGCCCTGACGCGCCGCGGCCCCCAGGCAAGTCGCACACCATGATCGGGGAAGACGGCTCGGCCCGGGGCCTGGGCGTCGTGCCCTGCGCCATCTCCTGGCTCTTCAAGCTCATCGGCGAGCACCGGGAGCGCACGGGCACCCGCTTTTCGGTGCGCGTCTCGGCCGTGGAGGTGTGCGGCCGTGAGCAGGGCCTGCGGGACCTGTTGGCCGAGGTGGCCTCCGGCAGCCCCCAGGACACCCGGTCCCCGGGCGTGTGCCTGCGGGAAGACCCCGTTTGTGGGGCGCAGGTACACCAGCCCCTCCCTGGGAGCTCACCTGGTGGGGGGTGGGGGATGGGGGTGGGGGATGGGGGTGGGGGTCGGTGCACAGCTGGGCCAGAGCCTCGGTGGAGCTCGGCCCCGGCTGGCCCACAGCTCCAGAACCAGAGTGAGCTGCGGGTGCCCACGGCCGAGAAGGCGGCCTTCTACCTGGACGCGGCCCTGGCTGCCCGCACCACCAGCCGGCCCGGCTGCGGGGAGGGCGCCCGGCGCAGCTCCCATCTGCTCTTCACGCTGCACGTCTACCAGTACCGCATGGAGAAGGGCTGCCAGGGCGGAAGTAGGTGCTGGGGGCGCGGGGGCGTGCGTGTGACTGAGTGTGGGTGTGCACGGGGCGTGCGTGTGCCCGTGGGTGTGCACGGCTCGGGGTG
>JAKSZT010054521.1:12712-32747 GCA_026826555.1 Tolypeutes matacus
GAATTGGGGGCAGGGCCGGGGCCCAGGCTGTGCCGCCACCGCCTGCCTCGGTTTCAGTGTCCGGGGGCCGCAGCCGCCTGCACCTCATTGACCTGGGAAGCTGCGGCGCGTCGGGCAGGGCCGGTGAGGCCCCCGGGGGGCCCCCGTGTCTGTCGCTGTCGGCCGTGGGCAGCGTCCTCCTGGCCCTGGTCAGCGGAGCCAAGCACGTGCCCTACAGGTGAGCAGTGGGCGCCCGCAGTGGGACCTGCAGGTGTGGGCGCGCTGCCCGAGCGGCCGGAGCCTGGGGCTCGGCTGTGGTCCCTGGGCCGGCGAGAGGCCGGCCCCCCGCACGCAGCCCTGAGCAGGCCCCCGCCCCCCAGGGACCACAGGCTGACCGCGCTGCTGCGCGAGGCCCTGGCTTCCTCCAGCTGCCGTGCCACCATGATCGCCCACGTCTCGGACGCCCCGGCCTGCCACGCCGAGACGCTGAACACCGTGCAGCTGGCTGCCCGGCTCCACCGCCTGCGCCGGAGGAAGCTCAAGGTGGGCCTCTCCCGCCACGTCCCTGCCCCCGAGGGCCTCCCATGGGCCTGGAATCGGGCGCCCTCCCGGCTGCAGCCTCTCTGCGCAGGATGGGACCCTGCACGGGCCCGCCCGGCCCTGGGGTGGGCGTGGGCACTCCTGGGGGTCCTGCGGGCGAGCTGCCCTAAGCCAGCCCGGGGCTCGGGGGGCAGAGCCGGCCCCGAGGCCGGGGTGGTTCATGGTTAGGGCTCAGGCAGGCCTGCGTCCGGCTCTGGCGACACGCTTGGCGCGAAAGCTTTACGCGCTTCCTAGCGCGGGGTCCTGACAGCTCCCTGCTGTTTCCGCTGCTGGGGGCTCAGCCTGTGCTGCTGGGGGGTGGCCAGAGGAAGGGGCGGGGGCTCCTGCCGTGGGGGGCTCCTGGGAGCTGGGCAGGGCCGGGGGTGGGTGGGAGGGCAGCGTGGGGGTCTGGACGCCTGGGCCCGCTGACGTGGACCGGCTCTTCTCCTCCAGTACGCGTCCAGCTCCTCGGGAGGCGAGAGCTCGTGCGAGGAGGGCCGTGCCCGCCGCCCTCCAGCCCTGCGGCCCTTCCACCCGCGCACCGTGGCGCTGGACCCCGACCGCCGCGCTCCCGGCCCGTGCGGAGACCCCGACTACTCGTCCAGCAGCGAGCAGTCCTGCGACACGGTCATCTACGTGGGGCCCGGCGGGGCGGTGCTGTCGGACCGGGAGCTCACCGACAACGAGGGCCCGCCCGAGTTCGTGCCCATCGTGCCCGCGCTGAGCCGCCGCCGACCCTCCGAGGGGCCCCGCGATGCCGACAGCGACCACTTCCGCTGCAGCACCTTCGCCGAGCTGCAAGAGCGGCTGGACTGCATCGATGGCCGCGAGGCGCCCCCGGGCGGCCCTGCCTGCGGCGGCAGGAAGCCCTCGCCCCCCGACAAGGCCGGGGGCTCCCCGCCCGGTGCCAGCACGCCTCATGGCGGTCCCGGCCCAGGTGCCGGCCGAGCCGGCGCGGAGGCCTCGAAGGCAGGCGCCCGGGGTGAGCTGAGAGAGACGGGCAGCCCTGGGCCTGCGCTGCCCGTGCCAGACCACGCCGCTTTGGGTGGGGGCAGGCGGCCGCTGCCCGGCCCGGCCCCTCCACCTCCTCGGAAGCCAGAAGAGCCAGGGGGAGGGGACCCCGACGGCGGCATGCGGAGCGCCCCCGTGGGCACGAGTGGGCAGTTGGACCGGCCCCCGCGGCTCTCGGGCGCCGGCAGCCCCCACCTGTCTGCTCGCAGCCAGTGCCTGGAGCGTGGCCTGCTGACCGCCACGGTCACCCTGCAGCAGCCCGTGGAGCTCAACGGCGAGGACGAGCTGGTGTTCATGGTGGTGGAGGAGCTGCCCTTGGGCGGCCTGGCGGGCCCCGGGCGGCCGTCCAGCCTGGCCAGCTTGGGCAGCAGCTGCTCACTGCAGGCCCTGGCTTCAGGCTCCAGGCCCGTCAGCATCATCAGCAGCGTCAACGACGAGATGGACGCCGACGCCGCCCCTGACCCCGACAGCCCCGGCGGCGCCCCGGAGGCCGAGGCCTGGGCCGGCGGCACGGTCTGCGCGTGGCTCGGCGAGGGCGGCCTCCGCGCTGGGGACAGCCACAGCTCCACGCCGCGGCTTCCCTTCCCGGGCAGCCCGGAAGCCTTCAGCCCTGACTCGCCCGCTGGGGCTGAGCCCCCAGAGCCCACCACACTGGAGGGCAGCAGCTCTGGCTTCTCCGAGTTCTGTGGAGCGGGCGGATCCCGCCCAGTGGAATCGGCTCCAGCGACCCCTGCCCGTCCCAGCAGGGAGCCTAAGGCCGGGTGCCCCCGGGGGCCGAAGCCCACACAGAGCATCCACTCCAGCCTGCCCCGCACGTCCAGGACTGCCCCGGCTGCCGGCCATGTGGGCTGTCCTCCCCGGGGCCCCGAGGGCCCGTTTGAGGACCCGTGGACGCTCCGCGCGGATGACGGCGCCGTGTTCCGGTCAACCTCGCCTGGCTGCATCTCTGGCTGCCCCTCGGGCTTCCCCTGGCTGCCTGAGGCCCGCGTGGAGCTGGCCTGTGCCCAGAGGGTGGTGGACGGCTGTGAGGTTGCGGCCAGGGCGGCCCGGCCACCGGAGACTGTGGCCCGGATTCCCCCCTTGCGCAGAGGGGCCACCACGCTAGGTGTCAGCACACCCGCGGCGTCCCGCACGGAGACCCCCACCGAGGCGGCCGCCTCCTCGGGCAGCCTGAAGGCGCCCACGTCCGCTGGCAGCCGGAGGAGCCCTGGCCCCAGGGGGGGCCTCCTCCCGAGGCCCAGCGGGGCGCCCGCCCCGGCCCCGCCCGTGCGCAAGTCCAGCCTCGAGCACCGGGGTAGCCCTGGCCCCGCCCCCACGCAGGCCGTGGGCCTGAGCCGGGCCGGGGCCGCCGCCCTCCGAGGGGAAGACGAGGCCAGACCCGGGGGCCGGGCCGACCAGGCCGCCCCCAGGGCCACCTCCAGCTGGAAGGGCAGGGCCGGCAGGGCGGAGGCGGCCCCCCGGCCCGCTGGCCACTCCTCGCTGGAGCGGAGCGAGGGCCTGGCGCCAGGCAGCAAGGCCAGGGAAGCCGCCGGGCGGCCGGCCCGGGCCGTGCCCAGGCTGGGGGTGCCGCCCACCAGCCCCACGCCGGGGCCCGCGTCTGCCTGCAGGGGCAGCCTGGCCAAGGCCGCGGGGGCCGCCAAGCCCCCGGCTGGCGGGAGCAAGGGCCGCAGCCTGGCGGCGGCGGGAGCGCACACTCTGAGCGCCTCGGTGAAGTCGCTGGCGCCCCACGCGGTGGGCAGGGCCCCCAGTGGCCCCATTGCGGGTCCCAGGGCGGCCCCCAGGGTGGCGCCCGGCGTGGGGGCCAAGGCTGGCCGTGGCACGGTCATGGGCACCAAGCAGGCCCTGCGGGCAGCACACGGCCGCGTGCATGAGCTGGTGGCTGGCGGTGTGCCCAGAGGCGGCCCCGCGTGGGGCTTGGCCGACTCGGACAGCGGCAACGACAGCGGCGTGACCACGGCGGAGGCGCGGCCGGTGCTGCCCTCACCCTACAGCACGGTGACGGCGCCGCGACGGCCGCAGCGCCGCAGCAGCGGCCACGGCAGCGACACCAGCAGCGTGCTGAGCGGCGAGCTGCCGCCCGCCATGGGCCGCACGGCGCTCTTCTACCACAGCGGCGGCAGCAGCGGCTACGAGAGCCTGGTGCGCGACAGCGAGGCCACCGGCAGCGCCTCGTCCGCCCCTGACTCCACGAGTGAGAGCGGGGCCGCCTCGCCCGGCGCGCGTGCCCGCAGCCTCAAGTCCCCCAAGAAGCGGGCCACAGGTGGGCACCGCGCACTGCGGCCGCGTGCGGTGGGGAGGCCCCTGTGGTGATGGCCTTCTCTGCCTCCCCGGCCTCCCCAGGACTCCCCGGCCTCCCCAGGATTCCCCGGCCTCCCAGGCCTCCCCAGGCCTCCCCAGGCCTCCCCGGCCTCCCTTGCTTCCTCAGGCTTCCCCCGCCTCCCCAGGCCTCCCCTGCCTCCCCAGGCCTCCCTGGCCTCCCCCACTTCCCCTGGCTTCCCTGGCCTCCCCAGGCCTCCTCCGGCTTCCCCAGGCCTCCCCAGCTTCCATGGCCTCCGCAGGCCTCAGGTGCCAATGGCAGGTTTCAGGTTCTTGGGCTCTGGGGGCTGGGTGAGCTCCGCCCCCCACCCTTCAGGGCTCCCGGCTCACGCCTTCTGTGCGTTTGGGGCCCACGTGCCGCCTGGGGCGTGGCCAGGTGGGAGAGAACTCGGGCTTCCCACGGAGGGCCTGGCTGCCTCGAAGCTCCAAGGCTGCTACTGCCCCCTGCCCAGGCCTCCTTGGTTTCTAGGACCCTGGGGTGGGGTGGGTGCATTTTCCATGTTTTAAATAGGGGAGCGGCTGCTGGGGAAGCAGTTGCAGGAAGGGCAGGGGTCAGCATGGGGAGGCCAGTGAGAATGAGAATCATCCATAACAGGGGTGTGGGGACCCAATGAGGGGGTGAGGAGGGGGCCTAGCAGACCATGGCTCCCTGGGACAGGGAGGGGAGTCGGGGGTTTGCCCTGGCCCACTCAGCCCCCAGGGTAAGTAGATGGGGTGGGGTCACGCTCTGGGCCGTGTCCAGCCTGCGGCCCCCATGAGGCCCACAGGGCACTCTCCTTGCTGGGGGGTGCAGCCCAGGTAGTCAAGAGAGAGGATGGGCCGTGACTGGTCATGGGAAGGGGGCAGTGGTGGGAAGCCTCCTGCCCGTCTGTCCCACAGGCTTGCCCTTTGACCTAATCGGTGCAGAGTCTCGCTGGGGTCTGGGCCGGGTGCCCGGCTGGAGATTTCTGGGCTGGGTCCTGAGGGGTCCCTCCCAGCAGGAACCCTCGGCCCCCCCAGCTGGGAGGCGGCAGAACAGGGGGCTGCCCTGGGGGCTGGGAGCCGACTCCGGCCGCCGGCCCAGGCCTCGCTCTCCCTTCCAGGCCTGCAGCGGCGCCGGCTGATCCCAGCCCCGCTGCCCGACGCCGCCGCCCTGGGCCGCAAGCCCGGCCTCCCCGGGCAGTGGGTGGACCTGCCGCCGCCGCTGGCCGGCTCGCGCAAGGAGCCCTTCGAGATCAAGGTGTACGAGATCGACGACGTGCAGCGTCTGCAGCGGCACCGCCAGCCCCCGCTGGACACCTGCGAGGTCAGGGCCTGGTGGGCTGCCCCGCGGGGTGGCTCGGGGTCCCTGAGCGCGTCCCGCCTGGGAGCTGACCGCGTGCCCTTGCTTTTGTCCGCAGCCCTGCCAGGACGCGGAGGAGGTAGGAGGGCCCTGGGCGGGCTCTGGCGCGCAGTGGGGGGCTGGGGTCCCGAGGCCTGCGCTGGGCCCCGGGCCCACGTCCCAGAGCCCTGCCCACCTGAGCCCGCTCTGCCCCCAGGGCGCGGCGTGCGTGGGCGCAAGGCTGCGGCTGGCGGAGCGCAGGCAGCAGCGGCTCCGGGAGGTGCAGGCCAAGCACAAGCGGCTCTGCGAGGAGCTGGCGGCCACCCAGGGCCGCCTGATGGTGGAGCCGGGCCGCTGGCGGGGCCAGTGTGAGTGCGGCGGGCACCCGGGCGGGCGGGGGCGCGGCCCGCGGGACCCCCAGCCTGAGCCCGCTGTCCCCGTCCCCAGTCGAGGTGGACCCGGCGCTGGAGCCCGAGTCGGCCGAGTACCTGGTGGCCCTGGAGCGCGTCACGGCCTCCCTGGCGCAGTGTGTGAACCTCTGCAAGGCCCACGTCATGATGGTCACCTGCTTCGACATCGGCGTCGCGGCTCCCGCTGCCGCCCCGGGGCCGCAGGAGGTGGACGTCTGAGGCCGGCACCTGGAGCGGAGAGCGAGGACGTGTGGGGCGTGAGGGGCAAGGACGTGGTGCGGGTTGGAGAGCGAGGACGCGGGGAGCCCGGGGCTCAGGACGCACAGACGAGCGAGTGAGCAGAGCGAGACGGAGAGACGCCGCCCCGGACAGCCGTGCAAGTGCCTTCAGCGGGTGCCGGCTGCTCTGCGCGTTTGGCGCTGAGGACCCGCGTGGCCGCCCACGTGCTGGCCTGGAGCCGGGTACCTTCCTGCTGGCCTGGCGGGACAAGCCTGGGCCTCCGGAGCTCCGTGTTGGGATCAGGATCTTCTCCTTTGCAGAGGCTTCCGCGGCTCTGGCCAGGGCGCGGCCTCGTGGGCAGCGTGGCTGACCGCAGGTGCCCCTGTCCCCCAGCTCTGTCCTGAGGACACCGGGGGGCGGGACGAGGGGCTCAGCTCTTTTCACGGCAGGAATTCTTACCAAAATCACAGCAAAAAATGAAACAGACGGAGGGCCTGGGTTCTGTAAAGTTTCTGTTAGGTTCGTATTTTTATAACCTTCTGCCTATAAATACGGTATTTGCAGGGGGATTTGGAGACAAATGATCTATGTTTTTATGGTTTTCTACGGAAGACGTCGCTCGGGCCCTGCCCGGCGCAGGACGCGGCTCGCTGGGGGGCACCGGGCAGCGGGCTCCTCGGAGGCTCGTCTCGCTAGGTGCTGACCAGAGGCGAGCTTGCCGGCGGGGGCGGCGTGCCCGGCCCCCGGGCTTCCTGGGGCGCCCAGGACTTTGTGCGTGCTTGCAGCTGCTGTCTGGCTGCCGTCTCACTCTGTGAATAAAAGACACCGTGGTCTCACGGGGCTCCTGAGCTCGCTGTGCCTGCGGGATGCGTGCCCTGCGCAGGTCCCGGGGCGAGGGGCCGGGGGTGGAGTAGACCTCCCGGGGCCCGAGGGCCGTGGGTTGCACCCCATGGCTGTGCCCTCTTTTCCAGATGCTGCAGCAGCCTCGGCCCGATGCGGAGAGTGTGGGCCGTGGGGGGCTCCGGGCCGGGGCCCAAACGCCCTGTCCCCGACTGCCCTTTCCCTAGCCACAGCCTTCCCCGCCCTGCCAGGCGGCCTGGGGCGGGATCCTGGGCTGGGCTTTTGGCAAAGCAGCACTTTCTGGTGGGTGCCTGGTTCCCTCCTGCCTGCTCCAGCGCTGGTCCCAGCCCTGAGTGCCCCCCACCCGGGGCCCCCACCCCCTTCCTGACTCCTGCCACTGTGCCCTGAGCACCCCCAGCCTGGGGACCTCCCCACTCTTCGCTCTGGCCCCCCGGAGCCAAGGAAGGGCCCTCTTTGGTGGTCCCGCTGGCGGGACTGCCGGGACCCCCCCATGGGCTGCTTCTCGTGTGGCCCCTGTCTCCCCAGCCTCCCTGGGGCCCCTCAGGGGGTGTGGGGTCTAATTCAGGATGGGCTGGGCCCCAGGTAGCCCTGGCTGAAGGGGGCCTCAGGGAGGGCCCCCCTTAACCTGCAGGCCCCTCTTGCTGGTCCCCAGCCCCCCCAGGAGGCAGCAGGGGCCCTGGGCTGCCTCTCTCCAAGACTGTCCCTGTCTATTTTGAGGTCTGGGATGGCTCCCGGCAGGAATGCAGCCTTCTTGGGGGACGAGGCTATTTTCAAGCAGCCAGGCGGGCTCTGGGGGGTGGATGCAGAGGAGCTTGGGGTAGGAAGGGGAGACCGTCTCATGGCTGAGCGGCCACCTGGCTGGGGCTCCTGGGAGCTGGCCCAGCTGGCGTGGCCAGCCTGACCATGCTGTATGGGGTGGGGGGCACAGGGTCCCGAGGGAGCAGGGAGGGCTGGGGGCTGGGGCACCTGCTGGTGGACCTCGCAGCCAGTGGTCCCAGCATGCACTGCCCTGCCTCACCTGAGCTGCCTGGGGCAGGTGGGCTGGAGCCTTGTCTTGGAGAGAACCCCCCCCCCCCGTCCTGCAGTGAAGCCCGCTCCTCGCTGGGGCCCCTCGCCTCCCGTCCTGGCCCAGGCCCCCCAGCCCAGGGGAGGCTTGGGGGTCTTTTTCTGGACATGGAAGGACGCGCCCCATCACCACGGCTGGGCGGCAGCCGCACGCCCCGGGCACGCCCCTGCTGGGGACGGGAAAGCGGCAGTCGTCCTGGACCCAGCTCTGACCGGGGCCGAGGCCGTCCGCCTGACCCCGCCTGGACGCAGAGGCAGCTTCCAGCCCCAAGGGGCTCCCGGCCATCTGCGTAGTGGGCCTTTGGGGAAGCAGAGATCTAGGGAGGGGGAGGCTGCCGAGCCCCTCGTTCTGGCTCGTCTCCCTGAGGCTGCAGGAGAGAGGTCGTGGACGGGGCTGGAGGTGGGGTGCACGGCCCAATCCCCTAGTGTGGACGGCAGGGTGAGGGGAGGGGCGGTGGGGGCAGGAGAGCCCTGAGGCCTGGCCTCATGCATGGGGGCTCAGGCGGTGTCTCCTGGCCTCCGAGGTGCGCCTGGCGCCCAGCCAGCCCACCCCGTCCCCTAGGCGAGGTGCCCGCCTGAGTCACCCAGCGAGCTGGGGCCTGCTCGGCCCGGCCCACCCGCTCCAGGAGGCCACATGGGGTCAGCCTGGCTGGGGGACCCAGTGGGGGAGTGAGGAGGGGACCTAGCAGACCACGGCTCCCTGGGCGGGGTAGGGGAGTCGGGGGGAGGAGCTGAGCAAGACTGCAGGGCTCCAGGGGGGCTGCCTGGCCCACCCAGCACCCAGGCTAAGGGGAGGGCTGGGGTCATGGTCTGGGCCCTGTGCCCAGCCTGCGGCCCCCATGAGGCCCACAGGCCACTCTCCTTGCTGGGGGGGGGACCCCTTCTCCAAGAACTGGGACTAACAGGAGGATAAGGCGCCAGTCCCCCCCACCCTGGGGCATAAATCCTGCCCTTCCTTCTCCCAGGGCTGCAGCGTCCTGGCTGGGCCAGAGGCCCGGGGACCCCAGTCCGGGGATGCGGGCATGGTGGGCAGGTACAGGGCACAGCTTGGGCATCGGGAGGGTGCTTGGGGCTGAGACCTTTGTAGTGTCCTGTGGAGCCAGTCCCAGAGGTGATAAAGGCAGCGGGCGGAGAAGGGGGTGGTAGGCGGGGGCGGGGTGGGGGGCAGCAGGAGGGGGCGGAGGTGGGGGTGGCAGGTGGGGGCGCCCCTTGGTGGACCTCCCTGCGGCCTTGGGTGGGGGGGGTCTTGGGATGGGGTGTCTGGGAGCCTGGGAAGCTGCTCCCAGCAGGATGCTTGTGGTCGTGTCTTCTCATGTTGTGTGCAGGGAGGGTGGGGAGGCGGTGCCAGGCGGGGGGCAGCAGGCGGCCAAAAGGCTCCAGAGCCCCTGGGTCTCTAGGCCAGCATGGGGGGCCAACTCAGCACCCCAGATGGGTGGTCTGGGAAGCCCTTGTGCCCCCCACTACATTGCCAGTGGGGACACCGAGGCCAAGTTCAGGGCCTCTCCCCACCCCAGGGGGGCTTGGTGCCCCCCCCAACAGAGCTGGGCATGGCCTGGCCCGGGGGGGTGCATGTGGGGAGATGGGGGTGTTGGGGACTGGGAGTGGGAAGCGGGGCCTTCTGGGAGCAGAGGGTGTGGTCCCAGGGGTGGGGCAGCCAGAGGGTCCTCCCCAAAGCCGTTTGAACAGGCCACTCCCCAGCTTGACCCCCTCGGCCTCCTGGACGAGGCCGGAGCCTGAGGCGGCCCTGGAGCGGCCACCGCCTCCTCGCCCTCTCCATGCCCCCATCTCCCTCTCTTTCCTCTTGTGAAGCCCCTGCCCCTCCGGACAAGCTCAGGCCACCCTCAGCCTTTGGCTGTACTGTACGTCCTTCAAAATCAGTTTTTAAAAATAAACGTCATTTTCTAGAATGTTCTCAGCTTGACAGAGCCCCCTGGCCCCAGGTCCCATTGCCCCCACGGCTGCGTCGTCACCGCTCATGAGCCGCCTGGACACGCCTTGTCCAGGCTGCTTCCCTCGTGCCCCTTTCCCACCCGGGACCCCCAGGGTCGTGCCCCGCATCCAGGGGTCACGTCTGCTCGGGCGCCTCTGGCTGGGGCCGCTCCACAGACCGTCCTGTCCGCAACGGCCGTGGTGGCTTTGAGGAGCTGGCAGGGTTTGGCGGGGGGCCCCTGGGTGGGGGTTCTTAACCACCTGGGGCAGGGCTGCTGCAGGGGGGCGGGGGGCCTCCCTCCGCAGCCCGCTCTGGTGGTCCCTGGTGATGACACTGGAGCCCCCAGGTTCCGGGCCCCAGGCCGCAGCGCGCAGTGAACTCAGCGCCTGGGGTGGGCGGGCCAGGGCGGTGGCCCACCTGCCCGCCGAGGCCAGTCTAGTTGTCCGCCCCGCCCTGGGGGGGCCGTGACGTCTGCACACCCACAGGCGGCCCCGGTGAGGTCACCCACAGCCACCCCCACGCGCTCGTCATCTCAGGCGCACGAGGCCAGCTGGAGGTGCCCCCAGCACCCAGGCCTCCTGCCAGCCCTGCCCCCCACTGTTGGGGCCCTGTCCCGGGTCTGATGGCCTGGGAGTGGCCGAGGCCGCGTGTGGCCGCCGCCTCCATCCCGCCCGGGAGGACGGGGGCCGCTGCCCTGGTCGGCTCCTCGTCCCAGCCGCCTAGGCTGAGTCTGGCTGCATGAGACGGCCTTGCTGCCCTTGCAGCAGGAAACCCAGTTCCTCCGGGAGAAGGCCCAGAGGCTGGGGCTGTGGCCGTATGGCTCCCCCACGGGCCCCACACGGCTGGTCCTGGGCAGCCCACCCCTCTTGGTGCCTCGGTTTCCCCTCGTAGAACGAGGGGCTGCCTGGCGGGGCCTGAGTCCCCTGCCGTCAGACGCGGGGCTCCGAGGCTCAGAATGAGTCTCTGGTCCTTCAGCAGCGGAGACGGCGCTGTGTTTCTCGCCACCCCGCGGTCGTCCGAGGAAGCGGATCCGCCGGACAGGCGCAGGGCTCGCTGGTGTCTTAAGAGCGGCTCGGTCTGTGCCACCCCTGCCTGCCTGCTTGCCGTTGACACTCCCGTCCGCCCGCAGCCTCCTGTTAACCCGGGAAGGGATTTCCTGGGCCCCATGCCCAGCCCTAGGCTGAGAGGGGCACAGCCAGGCAGAGCTGGCTCCTGGGCACAGGGAACGAGGCTTCCTGGGGGACGGGGAGAGACACCTCTCGGCTAAGGGGGCCGGGGGGTGGGGGTGGTCGTGCGAGGGGGCCTCCCGGCAGGCCAAGGACACTGTCGCACCAATGCTGGGCCTCCGGAAAGAGCCAGCAGCATGTCGAGGTTCAAACTGTGAGCTCCGGAACCAGACCCTGCGCCTGGTTCCTTTACGGCGCCGTGCCTCAGTTTCCCCATCTGTAAAAGGGGGTAAACAAGGTTGTAGTGAGGATTATGGGGTTATATGGACCAGTCCTTCGAGCAGGGCCTCAGGGCTTCGGCGCAGCCCAGAGCGGGCCCTGGTTCCTTACCTCCCCCGAGAGCAAGCCCCAGCCCAGGTGGTTTCCAGGGTGCTAGGGCTGGGGGCGCAGGGAAAGCTGCTGCTTCCCCCAGGAGCAAAGGCCCAGCTCAAGTTTCTGGCGGCTCAACTTCAGGGCGATTTGGTGTCCCCAGAAGAGAAGGCAGATCCAGTGAAGAGGACGCAGATCCAGTGAAGAGGACGCAGATCCAGTGAAGTGGGCGCAGATCCAGTTTAGAGGACGCAGATCCAGTGAAGAGGACGCAGATCCAGTGTAGAGGACGCAGATCCAGTGAAGAGGACGCAGATCCAGTGAAGTGGGCGCAGATCCAGTGTAGAGGACGCAGATCCAGTGAAGAGGACGCAGATCCAGTGTAGAGGACGCAGATCCAGTGAAGTGGGCGCAGATCCAGTGAAGTGGGCGCAGATCCAGTGAAGAGGACGCAGATCCAGTGAAGAGGACGCAGATCCAGTGAAGTGGACGCAGATCCAGTGAAGTGGCAGCTCCGAGCTGCAGAACCTGCCCTGAGGGGACTGGTGGGGGTGGAGGTGGGTCAGTCGCGGGGGTGGGGGCCTGGCTGGTGCTGAGGTGGGGGTGGGTGTCCCCTGAAGGGTGCTGGGCCAGGCCAGCCATCGGGGAGGAAGCCTTGGTTGGGAAACACCTTCGTGGAGCTGTCCCCAGCACGCCCCCCAGGGCCCTTGTGGGCAGTGCCTGTGTCCCTGTGGTCAGGGCCACCCTGGCCAGGACCTACGAGGACTTCCCTCCTCCCTGAGCCAAGGGCCTGAGCTGTGGTCCCCGACCACTGACTCCCTCTTTGGTTCCTGCCACGCCCTGGCCTGATACCCCCATGAGGACCTCAGCCCCATCGGCTCCCTGTGTGGCCATCAGCCCAGACAGGGCTTCAGGGAAGACCCCACTGGCCAGGATGCACCCTGCCCCCACGTGGTGGCAACTCCTGGCCTTCAAGGTGACCTCTGTCTATGCTGCCCCCAGCTGGGTTCCCTGAATTCGTGTCCTGGTCCCTAAACCCACTGTGGACTGGGGAGACCTCGCCTCCACCTCATCAGTGAATGTCTCTCTTTCTGGGCTAAGTGTGTCACTTTGCTCAAGCAAGATCCAGGCTCAGCCAACACATCCACCAGAAAAGGCTGGTCTCATGGTCATGGTGAGTGTCCCTCTGCTGTCACAGAAGACGGCACGATCTAGGCTCAGCCAATGCATCGACCAGAAACGGTTCGTCTCACGGTCACCTTCTCACTGTCATAGCATGCATCCCTCCCGCAGCCCAGACTGTGCAGCAGACAGAGCCTGGTGGTCGCTGGCTCCGTTGCCCCCTGGCTGACTCACTCCTCTGAGCCTGTTTCCTCTGAAGCTGTGATGGTGGCATGAGAGTCTCTGTGCCAGGCTGAGACTTGTGCCCTGCCCGAGACCCTCTGTGCAGGGCAGCCTTGGGGTGGCTGCTGGGAGGAAGGATGAGCACACGAGGGCAGGGAGCCACCAGTCCATGAGCAGGGCCTCCCAGCCCAGACCCCATCCCCTGAAGCCGAGGGGCCTCACCACAATCGTTGCCACCCACAATCCACCTTGGCTCGGGTTTCTGAGGCCTTTTGGGGTCTTTAGGGCTTTTGGGAGCAAGGCAGAGCCTATACTTTCAGGGGACGCAGCAAGACTCACGCCCTCTTGACAGCCCACTTGGAGGGGCACAGGGGCGGCTGGAGCTGGGGTTTCCAGGATGGGACTTTCCGGGCTCTGCCATGTGTTCCGGGGCCCTGAGGCTGCTCCCCAGGGCTGAGGATGCCCCCAGGGGCTGCACGCTACAGCTGGGCCTCCCCTCCCTGGGCCCTGTGGACCTACAAACCCGAAACTGAACCCCAGGCTCTGCCAGGGCCTCGGAGCAGACCTGGCTCTGAGAGGAGTAGCCCTGGGCAGGGCACGCCTCCAACACACTCCACTCCTGGTGGCAGGGAGCACCCCATTGTCCTGACTTCCTGGCGTGGGGGGAGGGGGGTGGCCACAGGCCGAGCCAGTCCCAGGGGCGCCTCTGTGGACCATGGCAAGTGCAGGGTCTGGGTGTTTGCAGAGTTCCTGGAACACTCGCCGCAGTGGAGAGAGAGAGAGCCGGGGCCTGCGCGGGGCAGGGTACGCGGTCTTGGACGCAGGAGGGACACTCACCACGACCGTGAGACCAGCCTTTTCTGGTAGATGTGTTGGCTGAGCCTGGATCTTGCCCCAGTTGAGCAGAGCTATCGCTGGGCTCGGTGTGCGCGCACACACACACACACACACACAGAGTGACAGACACACAGAGGGACAGACACACAGTAACAGAGTGACAGACACACAGAGTGACAGAGTGACAGCCCCACACACAGACACACGGGGGTCCATCTCACGGCCCCAGCACTGGGCGGGGCTGCCTCTTGGGGTGCGCCCCCCCATACTTAGTGGGCACGCACAGACCCTGGCCTCGGATCCCTCTGGCCTGGGCTCAAAGAGCAGATGTGCAGGGCTGGCTCTGCAGGCCGTGTGTGCAGAGACACAGGGCACGCAGCCCCAGAGGTGCCGTGGGGGTCCCCAGGTGCACGCTCGCTCGGAGCCGGGTGGGGGCCCCCTCCGCTCTGAGGCCTTGCTCTTGCCACGGTGGCTGACGGTTGCTCCGCCCAGCAGCGCTGACGGCGAGCTCGCCGGCCACGTGAACTCTGCTTTCCCTTCTCGCCAGCCCTCCCCGGCTGCTGCCCCACGGCCCCTCTGGGGAAGCTCCCTCGGCCTGTCCACTTGGGGTGATGGACCCCTGGCTCTGCCCTCCACCCCGTCCCTCCAGCTGGCCCCACCCCGTGGCATCACATCCCCTCTGGCCTCCAGGCCCCTCTCCCCAGGCTCCAGGCCTGAGGTCCTGTGGGGGCTCGGGGTGCTGGGCCCCGATGTTCCTGGGCTCCCCTGGCCCCCCAGGCTCAACCAGAGCTCCCATCTCCCCTCAAACGCCCCCACATGTGGGCACAAGCTCCCCCCCACCCCACTGTGACCCCAGGCCCCTCCCCGTCGATGAAACCCCAGGGCACTGCTCAGCAGGCTTGGGACCTTTGGTCACTTGGGGCAAGAGTGTGTCCTGGGGATGGGAGAAATCGGGGGGGGGGGGCATCCCCAGGAGATGCTCAGGCCAGAGGGGCCTCGCTTGAAATTCAGTGTTTCCCTTTAAAGGACAAAGAACACTTATTTCCCTGTGAAATCTGGCGCTCCTCGAATTCGCCTGTTTGTGGTAAATTTGCCTGTTTGATTTCAGCTGCTTCCCTGCATGAAACAGGCCATAACCCTGCAGCGGGGGCCGCACAGCCTTCTGTGTTATGTTCCTAAGGATTTACGAGAGGGTCTTTTATCCTTTACGGCGACAAATAGCCTGGGGTACGCTCTTGCTCGGGTCAGCACTGGGTGGGGGCTGCGGCCCAGGTGGAGGGGGGCCCAGCCCTGGTGGGCAGTTTGGCAGAGGGAGGGGTGGGGATGGCCTCTGCAGGCACAGACCCCCCAGGGCCGCTCAGCACGGGGGAGGCTGGGTTGCCCGGAGCGGGCTCTGGGCTCGTGCACCCCCAGGCCGAGCGCCCGGGGCCTGGGCAGCCGCCCTCGCCGGCCACTTCTGCACCCAGCTCCGACCCTCTCGGGACGCAGGGCTGTCTGTTGACAGGTGTGGAATCCCTGTGTCTCGAGGAGGAGGCGGGGGCTGCCAGGGCTGGCATTTCCTCCTTCTTCGGAGCCTGCCGAGGGAGGGGGGCAGGCAGCCCTGCCCCTGAGTGGGGCTGGGGGCCCGGATTGGCCTGTGGAGACATGAGCTCCTGTGCTCTGGCCCGGCGACCTCCAGGGCTGAGCTGGGGAGGGTCCTGCAGAGTCCCCCAGGCTGCTCTGGACACAGTGCTGGGCAGTCACAGCAGCGAGGCACGCCAGCCTCGCCCTGGCACATCCGCGCCCCGTCCCAATCCCAGGGCACCAGAAAACGCCCGACTTTGCAGGGGTGCGGCGGGAGGGGAGGGAGGCAGCGAGAGCGTGGCCTGCCGGAGGGACTGGATTGCGCAGAAGTCCAGGTGCATCACCCACGCGGGGACTCCCCGCCGTGGCTGGGTGCCTGGTGCTGGCGCTGGCCCCCCTGGCCACAGGGAAGTGAGGGAGGGAGGGAGGGAGAGTACGGGAGCCGAGGCCAGTGGGAGGGGAGGGGGCTAAGGAAAGAGACGGGAGGCACGTGTGCGGCGGAAGGCGTGGGTGTGACGCTGGTTGTGGGGGTGAGTGGGGAGGGCGGCCAGGGCAGGCCAGGTGGCCTGACAACGTGGCCAGGATCACGGACGCGTTTTTGGGGACACGTTTGGTCTGAGGAGCTTTAGGGCCAGGGAGCATCACTTGCAGTGCTGTGAGGACAAACTCCACACAGCAGCTCCTGGGACAAGCCCGGCCCCTGGCACCCCTCCCCTGGGCCTGCTCCCCTGGTCTCGCCGGCCTCCGGCTCCTCCTAACTGGCCGCGTCCAAGGCCTCCAGCCTCCAGGTGAGGCCCAGCCCGGCCCAGCGTGGCTCGTTCACTCGGGACCTTCCGGGATCCGACTCCCCACCCCCCCACGGCCTCGCTACAGGGGGGCCCACCCACGGGGACAGGGCGGGCTTCTGCGGGGACATGCTTCACCTCCACGTCTGCGTGCCGCGCTGCAGGCTGACCGGCACTGCCCCGGGGGTGGCGAGAGCCCATTTGGGCGCGTCCAGGTAGGGAATGAGAGAAGGTGAGGATGGGTGGGGTGGCTCCATCAGGGACAGAGCTTACCAAGGAGGGGGGTCGAGGCATGGAGAGGGGAGGGGGCCCAGGTCATGGCAGGGTGGAAGGGGGCACCGAGGCCGGGGGGCTGGGGCTCGGTTTGGGGGCAGGAGTTGTGGGGCTCTGGCCCAGCTGCCTGCCTTTCTTTGTGAAGCCGAGGGCGGCTCATTCCCAGAACGTGCCGCATCCCGTCCCCCGCGCTAGCGCCTGCGCCAGGGCTGCCGGGGGTCTCCCCAGAACACTCCACTGCACGTGCAATTCAGCACTAACGTGCTTGCCTCGGGCTGCTGTGAAGCTGGCAGGGCCGTCCACGGGGAGCTGTCTGACAACCTGCCGGGGGGTCGGGCAGACCCGGGTTGTCTGGAGCGGGAAGGGCAGGTGCAGGGCTCGCTGCCCCCGCCAACGCCAGGAGCTTGCTGCACGGGCAGAGAGCTGAGCCGCAGGAGGACAGAGGCAGGGCTGGCTCCGGGGCCGAGGCCTGCGGGAGGCAGGGGCTCTGCCCACCCTCCACAGACACGCTGTGAAGCCTGGGGCATGCCCCGGCCGCTCTGGATGAGCTGGGGCCTGGGCAAGGGCCCAGAGGTCCATCCCAGCTTTGCCCTCCAGACACTGGGAGAAACGGAGGAGTCAGAGCCTCAGGCCCCTTCTGCTGCTTCGATGGCTGCTCTCTCCTCCCACCTGCCTCTCATTCATCCATTCATTTGGTAAACACCTGCTGAGTCCCACTTGATCTCAGCGCCAGGACTGCCCTATGTTCTTGGAATATGTTAACGGGCAGGAATGGGGCCAGCATCACCATCACCTCACCCATGCAGCCCTCCTTCCCTCCTTGCGCTGCCTCAGCCATTCGCCGGCGTGCTGGGCTCTCTGCTGCCTCCTGAACACCAGCTGTCTGTCTAGCCATACGTTTTCCACAGCCTCCTATTTATTTCACCATCCACTCATCATCCACTTATCCCTCTCTCCCTCTATCCATCCACCCATCCTATCACCATTCGCCCATCCACTCATCCTTCCATCCAACCCTCATCCATCCACCCATCCAGCCAGTCAGCCAGCCACCCAGCTATCATCCATCCACCCATCCACCTGTCCACTTGTCCACCCATCCACTCCCCCATCCATCCATCCATCTATCCACCATCCATCCATCCATCCATCCATCCATCCATCTGTCAATCCATCCATTCACCCATCCACCCATCCTATCACCATCCGTCCACCTATCCATCCATCCATCCATCCACCCATCCACCATCCATCCATCAATCCACCCATTCACCTGTCCACTTGTCCACCCATCCACTCCCCCATCCATCCATCCACCACCCATCCATCCATCCATCCACCTGTCAATCCATCCATCCATCCATCCATCCATCCATCCATCCCTCCATCCATCCGTCAATCCGTCCACTCACCTATCCACTTGTCCATCCACCCATCCATCCACCCCCTTCTGGACCCACTCATCCATTAGCAACCAAGGCTTTGTGCTGGACTTGGCTGGGGGGGTGTACCACAAATGAGCCAGGCATGGTCCTTGACCTTGGAGAACTTCTGGCCCTTGGAGAGGCATCTGTGGCCCCTTACTGAGTATAGTGGGGGATGTGCTTCTGTGAGGTCTGCCCAGGACCGTTGGTGCTCAGGCCACTTGGGGGCTGGGCTCCCCTGGCACCCCCGCATCAGGGGCAGATGCTGTGATGGGCACAGTTACCCCCAGCAGGGCAGAGGTGCTGCAGGCTCCTGTGTCGTCCGTGGAGGCTGCTTTTGTCCCAGGCCCTTGGCCCATCACCCCGGGGCTCAGCTCAGGTCAGGCCTGTGGGCACTGACCATTTGGGACGGCCCTTAGAAGCTAGTCCATGGGGGTCACCCAGTGAGCCCAGGTCCTGTGCCCCCCCTGCCCGGTAGGCTGACAGCTGGCTGCCGCCTTCCATTCTGTGCTGCCTGTCCATTGCATGGGGTCCACTTCGCCCCACTCCATGGCTGAGTCCTGCGTGGAAGGCGGCTCTGGCTGTGGCATTGGGAGGATCCAGGTGACCCCAGGAGGTGGGAGATTGGGGTCAGACCCTAGCATGGCCTGTAGCTCCCCACCCCAGCCCAGGTGTGGGACCTTGGCTAGTCCCTCTGCCTTCCTGAGCCTCTGTTTCTTGTCTATGAAATGGGGATGGCTATTGTGAAGGCTATGTGCAAGCAGCCCCCAGCGCCCCAGAGTTGACCGCTGGGGTGTGCATGTGGGCACGAGACGGAGGCCGGGGCCGGGGGAGGCTCTGGCACCATGGGGGAGGCTTGGGGGTTTGGTCCAGGGAACCACGCCTGGGGCCTTGGGGGCCGCTCTGCCCCTCCCTGAGACCTCTGGGTTGAAGCCAGTGACTGTCTCCCAGACGGTGTGGCCGACGTGCTCTGTACGCGGGACCGTGGCAGGTGTCTGGGTCAAATTCTCCAGATTGGGAATTCTTTTCATTAAGAAGAAACCTGTGGGAAGACCCCTCTTAGGGGGAGTCGGCGGTGTCTGGTTCTCGTGGAGTAGGAAGTGGTAGGAAGCTGGGGTCTGCAGGGGCCCACGGTCCAGAGGTGACCCTCAGATTCAGGTGACCCACGGATCCAGGTGACCTACGGGTTCAGGTGATCCACAGATTCAGGTGACCCACAGACTCCAGGTGACCCTCAGATTCAGGTGAACCACAGATTCAGGTGACCCACGGATTCAGGTGACCCACAGACTCCAGGTGACCCTCAGAGTCCAGGTGACGCATGGCCTGGGAGGTGGCCCACTGTGAGGGGATGGAGGTTCCTGCGCAGGGGGGCCGCCTCCCACGGCCGGCCCAGCCCGGCTCTCCCCGTCCTGCTCGCCACCCTCGCTCTGGGCCCCGCCCGGCCCGGGCTGCGGGTGCAGGGGGTGGCCACACGGGCGCGGCCTGGGTGTGGCTGCGCTGGTCGGGGCTCTGGGGGCCTCGGCCTGGCTCGGGCCACGGGGCCCAGGGCGAGCCGTCTGCTGCTCAGGGACAAGAACCCGGGAAACTCAGCGCCGCCTGCCTCCGAGAGTGATTTGTGGGGCGCCTGCGTGTGAGTGCTTGCCGAGCCGCGTCAGGCGGGGTGCACACGCGCGGCCGACAGGCGCGCCACTAGATTATCTTTTATGATCACCGCAGAGTCCGTGGGTAATGGGCGTTTGTGCCCAAACCCGAGCGTTATTTGTGGCGGGAGACACGGCATTAATTATTGACGCCCACCACCTCCTCGCCAGCTGCCATTAAAATTCATAGTCCAGACACTGCAAATATTGATTCTGACCAAAGTTGATGTTTTCCCCTTAACGTTATTATAATGAGGGATAAAAATCAAATCGCCTTCGCTGAAACGCAATCATTCTTCCGTGACATTCCTCATCGATCTTTTTTTCCCCAGGTTTTACCATAAATTATTCTATTCAATTAAGTAAACTCACACATAATGGCATTTTGCAAACTGAATAATTTATTGACTGTGTTTGGCAAAAGGCTGGTTTGGGGTGGGCTGGGGCAGCCAGGGGATTTGGTGGGGTGGGGACTGGAGGGCCAGACGTACAGAGGCTGCGGGGGACTCGAGGGGTGTTGCCTCGGCTGCCCGGGAGGGGGCCGAGCAGTGGGGGTGGGGAAGCAATGAGAAGAGGGAGGCCAAGCCAAGGCTGGGTTGCTTTGGGCAGGGAGGGGCTGGGGGGGGCGTGGGGCTGGGGTCCTGGCAGCTGCAGTGAGGCCTGCAGGGTTTCTCCCCCCACCCCCCACCCACCGCCTGGCCTGGCCTCCCTGCGCCCAGGGGTCTTTGCCCTTTTGAATCTAGGCCTGCCCCTCCCTGGGCTTTAGCCCCCTCGGCCACGTCTGCCTGGTTCCGCCCGACCCAGGGGCCTGCCCCCTGCCCTCCCACCCTCGGCTGCCCCCCCCCCCGCCCTCTCCTGCCCCGCCCTCGGCTGCCCCCCTGCCCCCCTTCCCTCCTGCCCTCTGCTGTCCAGGCCTGGCCCCCCCTCGCCCCTGGAGTGACTCCTTGTGCTGTCCCTGCCC
>JAKSZT010054521.1:35795-55627 GCA_026826555.1 Tolypeutes matacus
TGGGTGGTGGGCAACGAACGGGCAGTGGGCAGCGGGCATTGGTGGTGGGCAGCGGGCGGCGGGCGGCGGGCGGCGGGCACCCTCTTCCTCCTGCAGGTGAGGGGTGTTGAGGGCATGGATGGCTCGGCCTCCTGCCCCTGGGTGCTTAGCACTCTTGTGGGTGGGGGGACCCGGGCAGCCACTGTGCGGGTGCAGGGAGGGTCTGGGTGGGACCGTGAGTGTGCGTGCTGGTTGTGGAGCAGGGGCAGGCAGACGCGGTGCCTGGGGCGGGAGCTGGTGGGGCGGCCCCTGACGCGGGGCCTGGCAGGCTCGTGAGCTCCAGGGACGGGGTCGTCATGCCTGGGCGGCCTGCCCCGAGCCGTTACCGCCACCTCCCGCTCGCGCCAGGGCGGCTGGAGCCCGGTCAAGGGGCAGGCCAAGCTTCCTGTGCCCCGGCGTGGCCCCAGCCCCCATCCACGCCGAGTCTGGGGCGGAGGTGCAGGGGCCGCTTGGGCGCGTGCAGGGAGAGACGGGTGTGCGCGGCCCACCTGAGCCTGCCCTTCCGCGTGGGCCCGGCCTGGCGCAGCGTGGACGTGTGGCCAGCGGCCTTGTCCTGGGCGGGGGAGCGCGGAGCCTCCTCCGTGCCCTCTGGCCTCGGGGCTGGCCATGGACCGGTGGGCCTGGAGCCCCTGTAGGGCGGGGCGGAAGTGTGCCCACCTCCGCCAGCTCCGTGCTCCCCCTTTTGCTGCAGGGAAACGTGCTCCCTTGTTGCCTGCGCTGCCTGTGCGAGGCGGTTTAGCCGCTGTCCATTCCCAGGACAGGGCACGGTTTCCCCTCAGCGCCCATCCTGCCTTAAACCTCGGGTCCAGCCAGATGGGGTCAGCAGCCCCGGAAAGTGCCACCTGCACCCCACACCCCTGCCGGCATGCCCTCCCCTCCTCCTTCCCTTCCCCATCTCCAGCCATTGAAATCTCACTCCCCGTCCAGAGCCTCCAGGGAAGCCGCCTCTTCCAGGGAGCCTCCCCTGATTGCTCAGGAGAGAGGGGCGTCCCTTTGCCAGCCCCTCTGGGGCGCTGGGTGCTCTCTTCCAGAGAGCTCAGAACCCCTCCCCGGCGCCCAGCATCCAGGCCCCGTAGACGGCTGTGTGCCTCGGCCCAGCACGGGCTGGGCAGGGCAGGGAGTGCAGGCCGGGCAGCCCGGCCGTGGGGGCACGGGCCCAGGCCGGGGGGTGGGCAAAGGAGGCAGGGCCTGCAGGCCGCCACGACGGGTCGTGCTTGGGGAGCGAAGGGCCTGGACGGGGAAGGGCAACGGGGGCTCTGGCTGGGGCGTGCTGGGGTGGGGGGGCTGTGGCACCTGCTGGACACAGGCCCTGGAGGCCGTGCGGGGCAAAGGTCAGCTCTGAAGATGGAGATGCCGGAACCAGGCAGCACGGAGGGCACGGAGGCCACGGGCAGGGGGTGACGCTCCAGAAGGTTCTGGAATCCTGTGCTGCCCTCTCCCTGCTGGGCTGGGGAGGAGGGGGGTGGGTGTGGCCGTGTGTCTGGGTCTTGAGGCCCAGGCCGAGGGTCGGGCGGACGGGCAGGGCTCAGACAGGCTGCCCCCTGTGCCAGATGCCCCTCCGGTCAGCGTGCTGGCACCCACGACCCCCAGGTCGTGGCGACGGGCTTCCAGGGAAGCGGATTAAGTCACTCACGGCGCTCAAGCCCCGGTGAGGCCGTTAAGTGAATTTTGCAGGTGGATCAATTGCCTAACGGTCCTGGGCCAGCCTGCGGCCGCACCCTGGGCCAATCCCTTCCTGCGGGGTCCCTGGGCTCTGCCTGGTTTATCCTACCGGGGGGTGGGCATCCTGGGGGAAGGGGGAGCAGCTGGAAGGTGAATATCATAAAGAAAAATGGGGCTTGGACTCATCTTTTGGCTTTTCCATTAACTGCCGCTCGTTTCCATTTCACGAAATGGTCTCCTAATCCTATCCGTGACATGCCTGTGAGCCACAGATAAAAGCGGGACATTTGCATCGGGAAGTGAATGGCAGGATTCTTCCCTAAAGATAATGTTAGTTCTGCAGCGCGGCTCTGGGTTTAACGTTTTATGCGCAGGTTTAAACGCTCGTCCAGCGCAGGCTTTGCTCTCCCTCCTCCCGCTAACTGCTAGAGACAGATTACACTGAGGAGAGATTTAATTTGCCAGGTTGTCGGATTGCTAATGGGGGCTGTTCTGCGTGGGGGCGGCCCTTGGTGTCCCTGCCCGGGGCTGTCGGGTCCTCGAGGGGCGCGGAGGATGCTTCCACCCTCAGGCTCGCCCCGCCGTCGCCTCTGCGGGTCCTCTTTGCAGTGAGAGTGGCACGCAGGACGGGCTGCACGAGGCGCAGCGGCAGGGGCGGGCCGGGGGCAGGGTGTGGGCGCAGGGGCTGGGAGGGAGGGGGCTGCCCGCGCAGGGGCTGGGGGCGACTGCTCTCTGCCGGGGTGGGGCCGCCTGAGGCCTGGCTCAGGGCCCTGGCGCCGCTGGGAGGAAGACGGTCAGGGGTCTTCCTCCAGGACCCGCCAGGCTTTGTTCTAAGGCGATTCGCCGGAGCTGGGGTAGCAGGAAGTCAGGTGGGAGGGCAAGGCAGGGGAGGGGTAGGCAGGGGAGGGGTGGGCAGGGGAGGGGAGGGGAGGGGAGGGCATGTTGTCCAGGTTTTGGGACCAGCCTCGCTGGTGAGGATTTAGTGATGCCTTGGGGGGGTGGGGCTGGGGGCTACAGCCTGGCAGGGAGGTGGGGGCTGGGGAAAGGGTGGGCAGAGGCTGAGACGGTGGGGTCCTGGGTTTCTACTGGGAAATGGGGCTGTGTGTGGCTGGGGTTCCCCAAAAGCAGAGTCTGGGGTGACAAAGGATCGCATGGGCCAGGGGTGCAGCTGCCAGGAAAGAGGGTCCCCCGAGTCCGGTCCCCTGCAGACAGCGGTGCAGGCTCCCTAGGCCCCCAGCTGCCGAGCTCCTCTCCTCCCTCAGCGCCAACTGACCGCTCCCCAGCAGCCCCCAACCCCACTCTCCAGCCCATGCAGGGGGCCGTGCAGCCCCGTCCCCAGGCCTGGGCCCTCAGGCAGCCTCGAGCTCTCCCAGGGGGGCCGGGACCCCCCCAGCCCCTGGCTCTCAGTCCCTTGGAGCCCTAATCCGGGCTCAGCAGTAAGAGCCTCCCCGTGCAGGCCTGGCCTGCACACCTGGGCACCTGGGCACGTGGGCACCTCTGTTGGGGGAGCGGCTGGTGGGGGGCTCTGCATCTGGTATGTGGGCCGGTCTGTCCCTGAAGTCGCTGTTACAGGCCCCTGGGCCAGGAGGGCTCTGGGTGTGGGGGTGGTCCCGGGCCTCTGCCCTGAGCTCCCTGGCTGGTACCTCCTGGTCTGCAGCTGCCGCCCGAGTCTGAGCCTGCAGCCTGTGGTCCTGGGGGCTGGGGGGCTGGGTGGAGGCTGGCCTCCCCCCGGGCTGGCATCTCTGATGAGTGGGGCCTGCTACCTGGAGCCTGTCTGCCTCGAACGATGGTCAGCTCCAGCTGGACGTCCCGGGCTGGGGCTTCTGACGGGCTGGCTGTGGGAACCGCTTGCCTACGGCTGAAGGGCTCTTGTCCCGCGTGTGCCCTGGCCACCCCCGCCCCGAGCAGGTGTAGGCTCAGCCCTCATCTTGTGCTATGGGGGCCACGTTGAGGGCGGGGAGACCTGGGGGCCGAGGGGAGCTCAGGTGGTGTTGAGAAGGGCCCCTGACAGCCTGCCTGCCTGGGGGCTCTCTTGCCTGTGTCTTAGCACCCCCAAACCCCCGAGGTGGCAGTGGCCCAGCCTGGGGCTCTCCTGCCCCTGTATGGCCTCAGGCATCACTGAAACTCCACGGTGGGTCTGTCCTGGGGAAAGCAGGATGCAGGAGGCCTGAGCCCCTTGCCCGGCCCCCAGGCCTCTGACAGGTAGGAGGCTGCTCCCCAGGGCCCAGGGGTGGCTTGTCCCGAGCAGTGGACGGCTGGGCAGAGAGCTGGCCCTGAGGCTCTCACTGACACCCCTGGCTTGGCAGTGCGTGGCATCACCTTGCTGGTGGCTGCAGCCCACATTCTTCTCCCCCCCGGAAGTCATAACCCAGCTGGAGTGCAGATTTCTCCTCTGAACTGGCTCCCTCGCTAAACCCAACTACTTCCCTGGCTGTTAAATATTTATCTAGAAGTTTCTCTGGGGTGTGCAAAGCAGCAGCAGAAGGCCTGGGAGGAGGCTCAGCGGCTCCCCCTGTGCCCCAGGGGCGAGCCGTGTGCCCACCGTGCGTGCCCGCCTTCTGCCGAGCTGGCGGCACAGCTGGCCCCTGCCCGGCGCAGTGCACAGGGGGGTTGCATGGGGGCTGCACAGGGGCAGCTGGGAGCAGACACGCGGCAGGTGTGCATTTTATGGGCAGAGCGTCTTTGTCCTCCTGCCGCTGCGCTCGGAGTGGGGAGCGGCTGCGGGACCTTCGCCCGAGGGGCTGTGGCCAGATGCCGGGGGCTCCTGCGCCCGCCTGCCCGAATGCCAAGCAGCCCTGCAGCCCCGGCCGGCCCGTTACGAGCCTCATTTGCACCTGCCCGGCCCTGCCGATGGCCGCCTGGGGGCTGCTTGGCGTGGAGGAGAGCGTCGCCCCGGCTGCGGCGTCAAGCCGGCCTGCGCGGCGTTTACGGGGCAGCAGCAGGTCCAGCTAATTAAGCAGCAGGACGCGTTTGCGCCCGGGATGTGTGTGACTTGAATGAGAGGACAGAGGGACGGCTCGGGAGGGTCCCCTCTCGGCCGCGGGCGCACCTGGCGCTGCCCTGCCTGGGTTAGAAAGTTCTAGAAAGAGGAAGGAAGGTCGCTTTCAGCCGGAGCTGCAGGGAAGGGAGGAGCAGGGGTGCGGGGTTCTCTTCGTCCTCCAGATCCGTCCTTGGCCCTCCCCTCTGCACCCAGGCTGTGGGTGGAGCCCTTCCTGCGCCCCCCGGGACGCCCCCTTGGCCTCGCTCGCCCTCTGGCCACTGCCCGTCTGTCCGTTTTCCGGGCTCTCGGCTCTGCCCGGGGGGCTGGGCTGTGACAGGCGGGGGCACGCGCATCGCGCTGGCTGAGGCGGCTCCGTGGCAGCTCCTTGTGCGTGTTTTATGGACTCCGCGGTGCTGACAGGCCGAGCGGGCCGGGCGAGGATTTAGGGCTGCGGGGCGCTGCTGTCAGACCCAGCGGCGAGGCCGGGTCGGCTCCCCGTCTCCAGCGGGAGGAAGCCGCGCCCCCCCCGGGGCTTTGCAGCCCCTCCTCACCATGGGAAGCCCCCTGCCCCTCGGCCACCCGACACCACTCAGGCGGGCTCCCAGGCAAGGGGCGCATCCGGGGAGGGGTCCCTCCACTGCGGGCGCTGGCCGGGGCGTGTCCTGGGGCGTGGCCCTCGCGGCCTCCCAGGCCCGCTCTGGGCGCTGTGCTGGCCGCAAGAAGGTGCGCGAGGCCTTCTTCCCGGAGTTTCTGCCTCTGGGCCCGGCCCAGCTGCCGGTCAGCCCTGGAGCTGGTGGGGAGCGGGGACCCCGCACCTCTGCGGGGCAGCCCCGCCCTCGCCACCTGTCCTTGGAGGATGTGATCTCCCCACGGAGACCTTCGCTGGAGCCCCAGGTGCGTGGCGGTTGGATGGTTTGAGGGGGCTCCTGGGGCTTAACCAGGAGCTGGAAGGGCCCCCACGGGGCCCTCGGCCTCCTCTGACCCTGGCTTGCTGTGGCCTTGGAGCTCCCCTCCTCTGCTGGGCCTCAGCTTCCCCATCTCTCCCGTGGTGATCACGTGCTCATCCATTCGTCCGGCATCACTTCCTGAGGCCTCCTCTGTGCCAGATGCTGTCCTGGCCCAGGGGACAGCACCGCGGCCACAGGCCTCTGCCCGGCCGTATGGGCAGGCGAGCCGGAGGACGAGGCTGGGTGATGCGCAAGAGGCCCGGGCAGGGGGGGCTCCCGGGCTGGGGAGGGGGCCTGGGCCTGCCCCTGCATCCTGCGCCGCCTCCAGATGACAGCCCCTGGCCCCGAGCGCGCGGGCGGAGACGCCAATTACTGCCGCCGCAGCTCCAGCTGGGGATCAAACGCCGCCGCCCCTGGTCGCGGCAGCGCCAAGTCCAAGGCTGAGTGGCAGTCGGGGCGGGGGCGGCCCCGGTGAGCTCAGCACGTAGACTCGTCCCCGGTGGCAGCTCCTGGTGACGCGGCTGAGGCCGCGGGGGCTGTGGGTGAGCGTGTGTGTGCTCCCACACGTGTGCACACGCGTCTCCAAGTGCAGCACACGCGTGGCCACAGGCATTGTGCAGGTGGGGGGGGCAGCTGCAGCCCCAGCCGGGGAGGGGTGGCTCGGCCTCGCAGGCGCTCTCCGTCCACGGCCCCCCCCCCAGCGGGGTCTCCATAGAAACCCGAGGTGCCCTGAGGAGACAGCAGGTCGCTTCCCCACGGCCTTTTAATTACAGCTCTGCGAGATAAACGTCAATCGGGCGCGAGCGGGTGGTCTCTGTGCCGCCTCACAGCCATTCAGATTTGTGCCTCACGGTGCAGGAGGGCAGCGGCCCTGGGGGCCAGGGGCAGCACTGGGGTGTGCAGAGGGAGGGGAGCAGAATCCAGGGGGGCTGCCGTGGCCGAGGAGGGGGAGGGAGGGTCAGCCAGCCTTGGTGGGAGAGGGCCCTGGGCAGGGAGCCTGGCAGGGCCCGTCAAGGCCTGGGAGCAGGGTGCGTCCGGGGGTACCCAGCAAGGGACACTGGGGGTCCGAGAGCCCCTGTGGCAGGTTACTCTGCACTGGGACCCTCAGGGGCTGTGGAGGGGCCTGGTGCATCACCCGCCAGGGCCTGTGCTGCTCGTCCCAGGAGTGGCCTGGCCCTCCAGGGTCCTCTCACACCCGGGCCTCCTCCAGGGGGGCCCTGCAGCCACCAGGTCGGCCCCTCCCCCACACCCCCCGCGCCCAGCACATCTGTCCACACGTCAGCCCCTGCCGGGCGAGCCCCCTGCTCAGACACGATGATGGGATTCTGATCTCCAGAAGGAGCTCGGAACGCGACAAATCAGCAGAAGGAAAATCCCGGGTGCTGCAGACAGAATTTATTGTGGAGAAATCACTCCGCAACTGCTGTAGGCTTTGGAAATAGACTGTGCACTCCATAAATCCCGCACTCCCGCCCCGCCGATGAGCCCATCCAGCTGGAGAGAGCCGCGGGTGACAAATGGAGGGGTGGGCCGGCGGGCTGGGGTGGGGGCAGGCAGGGGACTGGGCAGCTTGGTGACTGGACAGGATGGTGGCCGTGTCTGCTCCCTGGGGAAGGCCTGGGCGGAGCAGGGAGCCAGTCGCTCTGTCTTGCATCTGCCAGGAGCTGGCACCCCACCGGGGTAGCAGGTGGCCCTCTGCCCTTCGCCCTTCCTGCGCCCCCCCTGTGTCTTCTGTATCTGCCCTGTTGGGCCAAGGAAGGGACGTCCAGGGGGCCTGACTGACCCCAAGGAGGCTGCAGAGCTCAGGAGAAGGAAGGACTCTGCAAGGGCGAGGGGTCAGGGGCCGGCTCCTCCCGCAGCTGCCGCCTGCTCCTGGCAGCTGCTTGGCTTCTCTGCTCAGTTTCCTCGCATGTCCGAGCACACGCTGTCGTTGCTGCTGGGATGAGCCCCCAGAAGCTGACCCTGGGAGCGGGAGTCAAGGATCCAGGATCCAGGAAGCACACTCAGCCCCACCTGGTGCACACTCAGCCCCACCTGGCGCACACTCAGCCCCACCTGGTGCTCACTCAGCCCCACCTGGCGCTCACTCAGCCCCACCTGGCACATACTCAGCCCCACCTGGCGCTCACTCAGCCCCACCTGGCGCTCACTCAGCCCCACCTGGTGCTCACTCAGCCCCACCTGGTGCTCACTCAGCCCCATCTGGTGCTCACTCAGCCCCACCTGGTGCACACTCAGCCCCACCTGGCACACACCTGGCATGCAGACATTTGACTCTTTTTTTAGGAATACACATATTTCCAGGACACAACCCTGCCTGTGGGAGGCGGAATTCCAAGGCACCCATACCCAGGTCCCGGCATCTCTCCTGGGTTTTTGTTACCCGGGAAGAGGGGTTTGCAGGTAACTAAGGCGACACCTGCCTGGAAGGGAGGTTGTCATCTGGGTGGGCCTGACCCAATCCCACCAGCCCGCCGGTGGCAGAGGGGAGGTCGGAGGGCCAGGGGACGAGAAGGCTTGACGTGCCGTTGCTGGCTGGGGGTAGAGGGGCCTCTGACAAGCGGCCTCTGGCTGTGGAGGCCCAGCCTAAAGCCCGTCAGGAAGTGCAGCTTGGTCCCCAGAGACAACTGCTCAGGCCTGGACGTGGGCTCTTCTTAGCTCCAGACACTCAACCAGACTGGCCGTGGGGGCCAGTGGCCTATGGACAGTGGCTTGGGCCTGGATGGTGGGCTTGGGCCTGGACGGGGGCTCAGGCCTGGACGGTGGGCTCAGACCTGGATGGTGGGCTCGGGCCTGGACAGGGGCTCAGGCCTGGACGGTGGGCTCAGACCTGGATGGTGAGCTTGGGCCTGGACGGGGGCTCAGGCCTGGACGGTGGGCTCAGACCTGGGTGCTGTTTTACGCTGCTAGGTTGGAGGTCGTTTGTTACACAGCATAAAAAATTAATGCCCTTCCCTGACGGAGTCTTTTTTCTGGAGAACGAGCCTTGCATTAGATTCCGACGGCCACTGCAACAAAAGACCCCCACCTGGAGGGGCTTAAAAGACAAAATTTTATTCTCCCACAGTCTGGGAGCCAGAAGTCCAAAACCAGTATCATGGGGCCAAAACCCAGGTGTTGGTGGGAGCTGCCCCCTCCGGAGGCTCTGGGGAAACCCACTCTGCATCTCGCCCAGCTGCTGGGGGCGGCCGCATCTCTCTGGTCTTCAAGGTGGGCGTGCTCGTCACCTTCTCCCCGTGTGTGTCGGGTCAGGTCGCCCCTTGTCAGGATTTTGCCAGGACATTTGTCTGCTCAGATATGCCAGGGTCATTGATCCCATCTGCAAAGACCCCCTTTCCAAACGAGGTCACCTTCGCAGGTTCCTGGGGCCAGGAGCTGCCACAGAGATCACCACGTGCCTCAACGACAACGAAATTCCCTGATCAATTTTCAAAGCTGGCAATGACATCATTTCTAGTTTTCTTTGACTGTTTCCACGCACTGGTCTTTCCCACCTGTATTTTCTGTGCACTCTTCACCGGCGGCGTTTCGCCTGTGGACCCCGCTGAGCTTCCTCTGGAGTGCGCTCTCCCTGGCCCGCTCCGGGGCCGGCAGCTCCAGCTCTCCTGCGTCGGCAAGCCTAAGTTGGGCAAGTAGACTTCTGCCGATTTATGTTCAGGTACAGCTTGAGCGAGGGTTTCCGCTGCTGCCAGTGCACTTTGTGCTACCCATTTCCTCCCGGAAGACTCACGGCGACAGGGACCACGGCTGGCTGTGTGGTTTGATTTCTTGTGTAGGAAACAAAGGCCAGGCCGGGGTCTGCCCTGGTGGCTGGGTGGGAGGGAGCCAGCAGGGTTAATGGGAGACACACCTTTCCTCGCCCTCTGCACCTCCTCCTACATGGAGCTCTCGCCAAGGGCCGCCTCTTCACACCTTGGAATGAGCTGGGAGGGGTGGGGGCCATGGCTGACCCTGCCTGCAGAGGCCTGGGGCATGCTCGGGGAGCCAGAGCCGAGGTTCTGCCCCTTTCATGGGGCAGGGGGGGCTCCGTGCCCTCGGTTACCGGTGAGGATGGGGGCTCGGAGAGGCCAGTGGCGGCGGGTGGATGCTGGCTCCTGCTGTCTCTGCCCCCCGCAGTGCAGTGGGGGCTGGGGGCAGGAAGGGGCCAGGCTGGGTCAGAACCTTCTGCTCCCACGCGAGCTGGGGGGCCGGCGCCCTCACGAGGCCCGCACGCTGGCCCCGGGGCGCTTGGCTGTCTGTCGTCCCAGCCCTTCCTGGCCCGGCCTCAGCTCAGGTCTGGGTGGGGCAAGGGGCCCTGGAGGCCCCCGGCCCCGCCGCGAGCGCAGCGCTGGCCAGTTGGATTTCTGATTGCGTGAGATACCCGGCGGCCTGGAACGGACCCCACGCTGCTCCACGCTGCCCTTCTGCTGGGGGGCGGTCACGGGTGGGGCCAGGCTCTTGCACTCTTTGGTCCTTTTTAGCAGAACGAAATCCCTCGCTTGGCAGACTTGGAGGGGAGGAAAAACCTTTTGATCCGGGTCGGGGTGGGGGCTGCCCATCGGCCTCTGGCCAGAAGAGAGGGGCCCTCTCTGCAGTCCAGCCCCCCACCCAGGACGGCTGCCTGAAGCCCAGGGCGGACCCCACCCCCATTCCCTGCCCGCATTGGTCGGGAGAGCCCAGGCTGGGCTGTGGTAGCAAATGAGCCCCCATCTCGGGGACTGACGCTCGGCCACTGCGGGTCGGGGGCTTCCGTCTTCTTCCCACATCTTGTAGCTTTGTGGCCACCTGGGCATCCCCTAGATGGAGCGAGGAAGTGAGCCTGGGGAAGGCACGTGGCGGGTTCGAGCTCCTCGGCCCAGAGGGACAGGGAGCCCTTCTGCTCCTCGCCGTGGGCCAGACCAGCTGCAGGGAGGCTGGGGAGGGGATGCGCAGGGGCCCCGGAGCACCACCGCCTCGGCCGTGGCGCAGGCCCCTGCCCTGTCCTAGCAGCTCACACCTGCACTGGGGGGTCTGAAGCCCGCGGCCCGTGCCATGGCTTTCCCGAGCGTGGGCCCAGACAGCCGGGTCCAGGCCTAAGGGGGAGTGTGGGCCTAGGGGGCTCAGGGAGCAGGCGGGGGCCCGGGCCTTGGGGTGGGGCAGGAGCTGGCTGGGGAGCCACCCCTTCTCCTGCTCCTGAAACCAGCAGCCCCCCCGCATCCAGGCCCCTCTCTCCAAATGGCAACAGCCCCCCGCGCTGACGGTGCAGGGCTCTGCCCCAGGCACCCAGCCTGGCACCAGCTTCAGCTCCGTTGAGCCCGAGACCCACTCCGGAGCTGCTGAGCTGGTCCCGTTTCATGTGCCAGGAGCCGAGGCCCAGGGGACTGGACAGAGCTTGGGCTTCAGGCAGCTGGGCTCAGCCCTCCCTCCTCACACGTGTGCACATGCCTCATGCACACACGTGTGCTACGCAGGCCACACATGCACACACGTGCACACGCCTCATACGTGCACAAGGGCACACGCCGCACACACCTGCTGCATGCGCACCGTCGTAGCCCTCTGGGAGGCTTGGAGGGGTCGCGGGGTCTGGGCGGCGGGAGCAGCCAGGCCAGGTGTGGAGCAGGTGGTGGGCTGGCCCCGGCCCTGTGTGCAGCCTGCAGGGCCAGGGTGGGGAGCGACGGCTGCTGGCCTGAACTCTCCCCTCTGGGTCCCTGGGGTCCCGGTGGAGGGGGAGCTCCTGGGGCGGAAGCTCCCCCGTGCGGCGCCCTCTCCACCCCTGCAGGGAAAGCCCGGGGGCTCTCTGGGGCGCTGGAGGCCTTGGGAACCCGTGGCTGGAAAGGGGGGCAGGGCCCGCTCCTATCTCACTGCCCCCCACGGTATCTGCAGGGTAAGCCGCGAGTCCAGGTGGCTCAGCTCTGGGGAAGGGGTGCTCTCTCCCCCCTCTGCCCGGTTCGATCCGGCTCCGGGAGGGCCTGTCTGGGTCCCTGCCGTGGCGCCCATGGCGACAGGCTTGGTCCTGAGGGCAGCCGGGGTCTCCAGGTGGGTGAGTCACTGCCCGTGCCCCACCTGGTGCCCACCCCTCTGGCCCTGTTCTGGCCTTGCCTGGCTCTGCGGGTGGCAAAGGTCCAGGGGCCATGCCTGTGGGTCCCAAGAGCAGGAAGCTCAGGCCTGCCGCCCCTGCTGGGTGGGCTCGGGCAAGCCCGGGCCTCCTCCACCCTCGGTTTCCACATCCTGTGCAGTGGGGGTGGGCTGGGAAGTGCTGGCTGAGGCAGCGGCTCTGGGGACTGGGGAGTTTCGGCGGCACCTCCCGGGAGCCGGCCGTGAGTGAGGGGAGCTCTAGGCCAGGAACCGGACAGCATGGATCTTTCTGGAAAGCTCAAGTTTCCAGAGAGCCAAGCAGCTGCTTCTGAAAGCAACCAACTTTTGAAAGGGCCCATTTGGCACCAAAATTTATCCAAAGTGAATGCTGGACCGCGGACTTATCAGAGGATGAAATGGGGCAAATGCCAGCCTTGGGGTAGTGCCGCTGGAAGCTCAGAATGTTCTGGAAGCGAACCACTCTACTAGAGCAGGGAGCCTCTCAGAAACCTCCGCCGTCCTCCTCGCCGCCTCGCACCTGTCACTGCCCACGTCGGAGGATTTAATTTCAGTCTTCCCAAAAGCTGGAGGTGAGCGCCGTCCGAGCCATTGCATCCTCCCTCAGAAGGCGGACGTGCTTATTCCTTCTTGAAATCCGTGTTACTGTTTTTTAAAATAGACATAAGATTCAATTCTGGGGGAGTTTCAAAGTAAAAAAAAAAAAAAATTAAATGCTTCTATGAAGAAAAAAACGTGGGTGGCAAAGCTGGGACCCAGGTCCCGGTGTGGCCCCTCTGCCTCTCCCTGGCCGTGGCTGAGGCCTGACCGTCGGGTGGCCAGGGCAGCGGCACTGCCTCCTGGCCGACGGAGGCGGCTGGACTGGCTTCCACACGGCCCCCTGCCCGCCCGGGCCCTCCTGTCCGCGGCCCTCGCCCCCAGAGGGCCTTCGCCTCTGCCCGCTGCTTGTCGGGGCTGGAGCCCACGGCCTGCTGGGCCGACGTGGGCTGGCCCAGGGGAGGGAGGGCAGGCGCGAGGAAGGGGCTCTCCCCGGCCCCTCATTAGCTCAGCCCTGCCTGGGGAAGATCAATAAACAAGTGGCTGGTGTGCTCCGCTCTTGCCTTTTATCAATATTTGATGACAGGCGGCAGGGTGCTTCTGGGTCGAGTCCTGCGACCCCTTCTTTCGTGACAGCAGCCGACGTCCCCCAAGGCGCCCAGCTCCCTGGTCGCTGGCGGCATGGGCCGGGGAGTGCCGGAGAATTTTAACACCCGGGAGACCCTCGAACTGGCTGCCTCGCAGTTGGTGCCTTATTTGAAGTAGGGTCGTTAGGAATGGATTTAGGCAAGTTAAAGCGAAGTCCTCATGGAGTGGGGGTCCTCAGCCCAGCAGACGGGGGCCCCGTGAGGGGGGCAGAGGTTGTGGCCCAGGAAGGAGGGGTCCCGCTGCAGATCTCGGACCCGTCACCCCTGCACTGTGAGAAGAGAAACGCCTGGTGCTGAACCAGCGGGTTTGTGAGGCTTCGTCACGGCCGCTCCAGGGTCCTCAGACGAGCTCCCCGGGCGGGAGCCACCGTCACCGCCCGCTGCCCAGCGAGCCGCGTGCCTGCCCGCCTTCAGGACGCGCAGTGCTGGGGGATGTGCCACCGCCTCCACGGCCACTGGGCAGCCACGCGGGTGGATGGGACAGGGCTGGCGGTAAGCGGGGGGCCGGCGGGTGAACATGCGACACGGCTTCCCACCTCGGCCTGCCGCGGGGGTTGGGGCCCCTTGGGCTGCAAGGTGGGTAGAGGGGCTCTGGGTCTGCGCCCCTAGAGGGGCCGCTGTGCTGCCGTGAGGGCAGGTGCCTGTGGCTTTGAGGACACAGAGGTGCCCCCCAGGGAATCCCGCCTTGGGCTGGGGACAGGAGCCCACCCCGTGCCCACTGGCCCAGCCCGGTGGGAGCGTCCCGTGAGGCCGTCGCCCAGCTCTCTGCGGCGGGGGTCCCGGCACTGCGGGGCAGTGGGGGCTGCTCCCTCGTGCCCCCGTGGCTGCCCGCTCTTCCCCAGAAGACTCAAGTGCTCTGTGCCTCGGTCTCCCTCTCTGTAACGGGGACCGAGGTGGCTGCTTCTCAGGGTTGCTGGGAGGGTGGAGGAGCCGCCCACCTGCAGCCCAGCCCTGGGACCCCCATCCCAGTGCGCTGCTCCCCCCTGGAGCCTGCTCTGTGGCCCACACAGGGCCGCCCGCTCACCTGGGGTCCCACGGAGACCCCCGTGCCCTTCCCAAGGCCCCTGTTGACTGCCCTTGGGTCCCCGCCTGGCATGCAAGAAGCCCCCTCGTCTGCTGAAATGAATTGGCCAGAAGGGGCGTGGCGGGTGGTCCGCCTCGGTGTTGAGTCCCACCTGTGAGCGGGCGCTGAGGGCGCAGGTCGCTTTGTCAAGGTGAGTCCCCGGTTGCAGCTGGGATGTGGCTCAGGCGTGCTGCAAACCCGCTTTGCCCTGAGAGGGGGTCCAGGAGGTGAGCTGGAAGCCGCCCTGTGGGCCCCAACACCCAGAATGGCCGTGCACCCTGGGGGTCCTGGGCCCCAAGGCTGGGGACCCCATGAGGGGGGCCTGTGTGTGGTTCTCCCCTAAGCACCGCAAACCCAAACCGGCAGATGGCAGAGTGGGGCGCGAGGGCGCACGTGGGGGCTGGAGGGGCCCTGTGGGGTGGGGGGAGGGAAGGACGCCTTCTCTGAGGGGCTCGGCGGCCTCCTTCCTGGAACCTGTCTCTGGGCAAAGGGCCAGGAGTGGGGGGGGGGGCTGCGGGGACCAGCGCAGACCGGCCCCCAGCCGCCCGGTGCCAGCGTCTCTGGGTGGAAGCTCCCTGGAGGCGGCTCTGCGGCTTCCAGCAGCTTCTCTGAGCGCTTGCTGTCCGCTTCCTTCCACCACTTCAGCCTGTTAGGAGGCTCTGGTGTCTGCCATCTGGGCAACGTCCCAGCAGGGACCTGCTGCGCGTCCTGCCTGCGCCTCCTGCTCGCCAGGCCGCTCCCTCGCCCCGCAGGAAGCCCGCAGGCTGAGATTTGATTTGGCCCAAGGCCTCGGGGTGGAGTGTGCCGGAAGGGAGGGATGGGCAGGGCTGGAGGCCGGATGTCGACCCCGGATGGGCCAGGCGCGGGGTCTAATGGGGTGTGTGGAGTGAGGGGACCCGCCTGCCCCCGGGGAGCCAGAGACCCCAGAGTGCACGGCCTCTGGCCCGTCTGTGGGCGGCACCTGCGGGCACCTGCCGTCGGCTGAGCGCCTGCCGCACGGCCAGTGGTCTCGGTCCCAGTCTCAGAGCGGAGGGCTGCCCGTCTGAGACCCTCCCCTGTCACACGGCGAGGTCCGGTCTCGTGGGGGCCCAGGTCTCTCCAGGGCTGGGGGCCCTGGCTCGCCCCTGTAAGGCCTGGCTCCGCTTTCCAGGTAGGGCACAGCCGGCTCCCATCGATGGGGCACTGGGATGGTGCTTGGCCTGAGCAGGCGGCGACCCGGGGCGGGGGGCTGCGCGCTGCGGCCCCTGGCGAGCCCAGCGCAGGGTCTGTTGGGTTGTGCTCAGAGCCTCAGTCCACAGGCGGCTCGGGGGCCCCAGGCTACGGAGGGGTGGCCCCCCAGGGTCACAGTTCCACTGGGGAGGGGCCGTGAGGTGAGTGTCTGCAGACACGGTGGGCTCACCTCGCGTTCCAGGCGAGGCTGGGGGCTCACTCCAGGCCAAAGCCCGCAGGCGCTAAGCTAAGGCTCAGGTCTCAGGGCCGGGGCTGCCTGAGCCCAAGGATGGCTCCGGGGGTGTGGGAGACCAGGGCTGGGGGCGGCAGCAGCACCCCGGAGGCCGCCCAGGCCGCTAGGGTCCCTGCCCCCGCCTGCAGGTGTGCCTTTCACCTGGAGACCCCCATGGTGAAGCCGGGCAGGTGGGAGGAGCAGGTCAGGACAGGTGCTGCAGCTCAGGAGTCTGCCCCCACCCTGGGGTCTGTGCAGGGCGGCTGGGTGGGCGTCGGGGTGGGCTGCGCCCTGGGAACTGTCAGCGCATGGGGGTGTCCAGGAAGCTGGGGGCTTCCGTAAACCCCGGGAGGCCCCCCGTGTGAGACCACCCTTCCCCACCCCCAGCCTCCTGGCCGCAGAAGTGCTGCAAACTGCCCTCAAGGGTGCGTGAGGCGCTCCCAGACAGCCGGGGGTGCAGGCTGCGCCCACGTGCATTTGCTGCACCAGCCCTGGGGACGGGCTCAGGGGCAGCCGGGTGAGGAGCTTTGGGGTGAAACCTGGGGTGACTTCCCCAGCCTTCCCCACCTGCCTGGAGGAAAGGTTGGTGGTCTTTGTGGGAAGAAGGGGGTGGCACTCCCAGAGGGGGAGCCGTTGCCGGCAGCTGTTGGAGGCCAGTGGGCTGGGGTCTGGGACCCAGAGCTCCGTGTGGGAAGCCCTGGTCCACTTTCCACCCCTCTGGAGCGCGCCTCCAGCCAAGGAGGCTGCCTTCCCGGGGAGGCCAATGTGCCTTTAAGAAGATGCCGCTGTGCCGGCCCCTCCACAGGCCCCTCGTGGTGGCGGCTGCTGAAGGCCGGGGTGGGGGGCGTCTGCCGTGGACTGGGGCTCCCCGCACAGACGAGGGTGGGTCTCCTGGCTGCGGGGGACAGTGGCCTGGCGAGCAGTCCCCGCGGTGGCCTGGGGTGGACGTGAGGCGGCGGCCCCCTGAGTGCACCCCAGTCCTCGTTAGCTGTGCATTTGGGAGGGCGAGGACTGGCGAGCGGCCTGGGGCTGCTGGGCCCCCTCTTGGGACTCTCCTGAGCCTGTAATGGGGGGGGCAGGAAGCACTAAGTCAGTCCCAAGGCCCTGCCTCAGGGGGACCCTCCGCTGGGGCTGAGCCCTGGGCGCCTTGTGGGCTCCAGGCGTGCTTGGATCACCCAGACCGGGAAGGGCAGGGGCGGCTGGACCTCAGGGCTCGTGGCCACCGAGGCCCAATGGCCGCCAGGACCCTCTCGGCCTCTTGCCTCCCCGGCCAGGCTGGTCGTCTCGCTGGTTTGTCTCACGTGGTGACCAACGCAGAGGCTGGAGGCACTCGGATTTTGTGCTTGACCCTCTTGGCCACCAAAGAGAGACTGGCTTTTTTCTCCTAGTCCAGTTCCAGTAATCCCAGCTGGGATCAGGGGACTTGCAGAACCATCAGCTGGGCCAGGGGACATTGTACGCAGAGCGGCTCTTCTTGCATGGAGAACTGGGAGTGGTTCCTAGAAAGGAACTGGGAGTAAGAGACGTCTCCTTCCTGACTGGGAGCGCCTCATGAGAACAATGGATGGTTTCATAGAGGAGGGGACATCGAAGCTGGGTCTTGCAGTATCAGTAGGAGTTCACTAGACAGAGCTGGAAAGCGAGGTAACTTTAGGGAGAAACAAGGAGAACTGGAAGTGCCTGGGAAGAAGAAATTGTTTAACAAGATTGGTGCACAACCCTGGGCCGCAGCGGTGGTGGGAAGGGGGCGAGAATGGAAAGGGAGCCGGGAGCCAGGCTGACGGCCCTGGACTGAGGACTGATGAGCTGTGCGGAGCCCGGGAGAGCTTTTTCAGGGCGACATGATAGACACTTCCCGAGGCGCTGTGAGGATGGGCGCCTGGTGGCTGGAGCTCGGGCAGGTGCGGCGTCTCTCCCAGGCTCTGCGCTTTCTGGGGGCAGTGCCGACGCACCTGGGTTCTGATCCGGCACCGCCGCCGGCACCGAGGTCCCCGAGTGCTGCCCACTCGGCCGGGGTGCCGTGTTTGGGGGCCAGCAGCTCATGGCGACCCCACGTTGGCGCTGGCCTAGTGCCCAGCACGTGCCAGGCCCCGACACCCCGGCTCACCTGCACCTCACTGCACCCCCCCACCCTCAGGGCAGGTGCCCTTGTCGGGACACTGAGGCTGGCCGGTCGCTCAGCCAGTCCAGGCTGTCTGGGGCTTAAGCCCGGCTCTGCCTGACCCCGAGCCTGCACGCCAGCCCCGTGCAGCCCTGCGAGAGCCAGGCACGCCTTGATCAGGGCCCTGACTGCGGGGCCAGAGAGGCAGAGGGCAGTGGGCCCGGGGTGGGGCGTTAGCCACGGGGGTGCCGACCCTGGCAGCAGCCGTGGGCAGACCACTTGAGGGAGAGCTCAGGGGTCTGGACAGGTGGCAGCCAGGAGGTGGACAGATGCCCTTTCTGAGGCAGGACATGGTGGACATGCCTGTCCCGTGGGCTGGCTCAGTCCCTGCTGACCACGAGCCCACCCAGGCCAGCGTGAGGAGGGGCGGCCCGCAGAGGGCGCCGGCAGTGGCCACGCGGCCACCCTCACCCCGATCTGCGCTGTCCACGAGCTCCCTCGGGTGTGGAGCGGGGGGTGCCGTCACATAGGCGTGGACGGGCCCATCCTGCCGCCTCGGGGGAGCAGTGGGCTGCCATCGGGGGCTCCAGGACAGGGTGTCAATTAGGCTGCGCCAGGGGAGACCCCGAGAGACGGCCTCGGCCCTGCGTGCCAGGGAGGGGCTCCCCACCTGCTCCCAGGGCCGCCTCAGTCCCAAGGCCGCCAGCAGGACCCCCAGACAGCCGTGTCCTCCCAGGCCTCCAGGCCCACCCGCCCCTTGAGCCATGTCCAGGGAGCCCTGTGCCCCCCTCCTCTCCAGAGCTCCCTGTGCACCCCAAACGGCCACGTAGCAGGGCCTACTGAGCTCTGCAGGCAGGGGAGGCGAGAGTTTCTTGGCTGGAGGTTCTGCAGGCTGGGGGGCTCCACCCTGGGCCTGTTACTGGCCTCGGACACACAGTGTTTGTGGGGGTTGGTCGACGTCCAGCTCGCCGCAGCCACCCCGTTGAGACGGTGGCTCCCGCCAGGCCCCGTCAAGCGGCCCCAGCTCCGCTGGCCGTGCTGAGTGCTCCCTCCCGACAGAAGGGACAGCCCACTGCAAGGGCCAAGACGGACAGCGGGGTCCGTGAGTCCAAGTCCCTGATGTGGTAGCAATGCGACCTCCATTTATTGAGCACCTGCTGGATGCCGGGATCGGTTAGAAACACTTTGCGTATTCGATTCTCTCCTGGGGTGCTCATAGCAGCCTGGGGGGGGGGGGGCGCCGCACTCTGGGACTCCTGGGTGACTCCAAGCTGCCCCTTCCTCTGGCTCTTACAACGAGAAGGACAGGCTGTTCTTGGTTAGCTGCACCCCCCTTCCTGGCCAGATTGTCTAGGACCGGGACGCTAGCAGCAGCAGCCGAACGCGCCTTCTCTTCCCGCGCAGAGATCCGATCGTGGGCATTTCTTCTCCGCTTGCCCCTGTTATCCCCCACCTTCGGCCTCCAGGCTTGAAAAACTGGACACAGGGCTGGAGTGGCAGAGAAATCCTGTTTTTATTACTGGAGACAAAGCCGGCGGGTGGGCGGCCCCTCGCCGCGATGGGGGCCAGGGACCCCCATTAGCCCTGCTGGCCGTGGGGGAGGGGGCCTGAGATGATCAATGCGGCTTGATTGATTTGCATCTTTCCCCAGGGTTTGATTAGGAACAATATGGAGATGAGGCCCGGGGAGGGGTGGGGGCGGGAGCGAGCAGGGACGGAGCTGAGAGCCGCCGGCTCTGTCAGATGCCTGGTGAGTATCGATCCTATTAGAATTGATAATGAGCCGAATCTGTGGGGCTGCGGCCTTAACTGCTTCACTGCTCTCTGGGCGGCCGGGGGGCAGGGGTGTGTGTGAGAGGGTCCCCGCCCTCTAGGCACGCTTCATCTGCTGCCTCTCCTCTCCTTCCGGGTCTAAAGCTGGTTCTCGGGGCTGGGCCAGACCGGCCGAGTCCATCGTTGGTCCTGGAAGTCTGGACAGACGGGGCTCCAGGCAGGGACGCTGGTGCGGGTTCAGCCAGAGTCAGGCCCGCGGGCTTCACCGAGCATCCAGTGGGTGGTGCCATCTGTCCTGTTAGGACAGCGAGGGGACCGACCCACACAGCTGCCCAGCGGCCAAGGGCCTCTGCGCGTGTCTCCGGCACTCTTTCCCCAGCACATGCTGCCTCTCAGGCTGGCTGCTCATTCGTGGGGCTTCGGCCCCTCTGGGGCTCAATTTCCTCACCCGCAAACTGGGAGCCATAACACAGGCTTGCCGAGAGACTTCAGAGAAGACTGAGGAGCTCGCGGTATGCCAGGCCCAAGCCAGCACTCTGTTATTGGATGGCCGGTCTGAGTCCCAAGCTTGGCTCCAGCTCTGTGTGT
>JAKSZT010054521.1:55727-79440 GCA_026826555.1 Tolypeutes matacus
GGTATAGAGCTAATTATAGGCTCCAATAAAAGGGGCAGAAGAGCCACGTGTAGGGGAATTATAAATGAGTCTAACTCTGGTACACTGGGGAGATAGGTTGTCAAATATTCCAAGGTGAGGGCCACCGACGGGGTGCCAATTTCCTGGGGTTGTCTGCCCTGCCTGTAGTGTCCAGATGTCTCTGGAGCCCCGGGAGCCCCCTGCTTGAGGCACTGCTTCCTGTGGCAGTCAGTGGGGTCAGCGTAACCTCTGGAATGACCTCCCAACTCACTTTGAAATCTCTTAGCCCTAAAAACTCTTTTGTATTTAAATTTTCCCCCTTTTGTGAACGCTTTTTTTCCAAATGCATTGCTGGTTGGTGCAAAAAAAAATTTTTTTTTGTCTAGCTTTTCCCGTTGTCTTCTATGGAAGGTTTGGTCTTAATTACTCAACCTTCTATACCTGGAAACAAAGTCTCCTGTTTTCTGTTATAAGAATGTTCTATGTTTATTGGGGGGGAAGTGAAAAACACAGACGAGGTAGAAAGAAGGGGCCTACTCCCCACCCCAGCCCAGTGCTTACTCTCCAGTAGGGACAGTGCCCACCTTTGGGGGAAGTTTCCTCCAGTCCTGTTGCTGCGATTTTCAGACACGCATCACAGACTCAGCTCAGGGCCTGTGTGAGATGCAGAGGGGCTCAGCAAGGGCAGCAGACAGAAGCCAGCTGCTTCCAGCTCCCAGCCTCAGCAAAGCTCCCCAGCCTCTCTGAGCCTCTGTCTCTTCATCTACCCAAGGAACTGAACATTTACTCCGAGGTGCCTAGGGGATCTCCCCAAGCTGCAGCCTGGCCACCGAGGCTGCTCGGGGCCTCGGACACCAGCTCATGCACCAAGCAAATGGGAATTTGCCTGCCGCCAAGGGTGATAGGCCCTGGGCCTCGCAGCCCCAGATTCCAGAGATCAGGCCAGTTGTTGGCCTCTTTGGAATCCTGGTTTATGGGGGGCCAGTGCCTCGTAAATGTCAAAGAATGCCGTCTCGGTGCCCAGCAGTTGGAAAATGTGTCTCTGAGGGCAGCATTCCTGCCGCGGCGCCCAGCTGCCCAATGCGGGATTTTAACCTTGAGCCATAATTAGTCTTCCTGCCTGACCCCAAATTCCTGCCCAGGCCACAAATACCCCATGGCCCCAGCATGGTGGACCCCATGACACTGAGCACCGGCTGCTCTCTGACGGGCTGTGGCAGGTGGGAGAGCCCAGGGGGCGGGCAGAGGGGCCTGGGGGCTGAGGGGAGGGGCTGCCTGGTGTGGTGGTGCAAGAGCTGCTGGGCTCCCAGGTCATGTGCTCGGGGGTCCCCACTGCCCTCCCTGAGTGGGCAGGAGCAGGCCCCCTGCCCTGTGTGGGAGGTACCAGACCCACCAGGCGGGGAGGTGGGGGCCCAGAGCAGAGGTGGACGTTGGAAACAGCACCCGCGTGCATGGGGCGCTTCCTAGCTCACACCATCTCCCACAGGCCTGCCCTGAGACCTCACTGGGTGTATGAGGCGGTGGCTGAGGTCAGAGGGGAGAGGGGTGCAAGGTCACCAGCAGGTGGCTGCCCAGCCTTGCTCCCAAGCACAGGCAAGTCGGGGTTCCTCTCCGGGGGGCGTTTTCCGGTGTCTTCTGGAGAAGGGGGTGAGACCAGTCTCTTGGCATGTCCTTGGGACAGCCTGCCTCTGGGCTTCCTCCTGTCTCAATTTGCCCTCCTCCCTGTCCTTGGCTGGCAGTGGCCTGTGGATGGAGACTGCACGCAGTTGCTGATACTTGGCAGCCCCTCCAGCCCCAGGGCCAGGTGGTGTGATGGCACTGATGGCAGTAACCGTGAGCTACCTGAATGTCAACCTTGCCAGACTTGGCTCCAGCTCTGTCCAGAGAATCAGGAGTTGAAGGAGGACTCATGAGCAGCCTGTTCTCCACCCGGTTCCACAGAAGCTGTGCGCTGAGCGGACGGCCTGTGGTCGAGCTGTCCTGGTTCACTGACTCCTCCCTCCTGGCCCAGAGCCGTGTCCTTAGGGCCTTGTCACGTTTACGTTTGGTGTACAACAGCATAAGTATAGTTTCTTGGCATTGAGCCAGTTACATAGTAGGTCCTCTTTACTGAAAGAATCACTGGATAAATGGAAAAGTGTCTGCACTTCATAGGAGAGGAAGCTGAGGTTGTGGGGTATCAGCAGTTCAGGTCTCTGGGTTCCTGGCAGGGCTCTCCCCCCACACCCCTGTAGCTACAATTTATGTGGAATGACAGAATGCATGCCAGGCGCCGGGGAGAGGCTGGCTGAATTCCGCGCTCTCTGCTCCAGCCTGGACCCCGAGGGCGGTGGGTGGTGCCCCCTCCTCACTGGGTACGGCCCTCTATCCTGCCTGGAGCTGCCGGGGGCTGCCTGGTTTGCAGGCTCGCGGGCTGACGCCCTGGCCCCGATTTCATTGATGTTGCAGTGATCTCAGCGGAGAACCATGTGGGACGACAGGCAGATCACGCCCACTGTGTCTTTGAAGGGGGAGATGTGGGCCGGGGCGGAAAGCGAGAAGCATGTTTAATACGTCGCTATGACGTGCGAACACACGCAGCAGGAGCGTGCGGCAGCCTGTCCCGGGGGCCAGGGGATAGTGATGACGCAGGGACCCCCCCTGGATGTTCTGTTCCGAGGCTGAGCCTGGCTGGGTCTGGCGCCAGGACCTTGAGCAGCTTCGGTGACCGTGCCCCAGTCGAGATGGCCGCAGAGCACACAGGCCTGTGCTGGCCCCGAGACGGCGCGTCCTGCCCAGGAAGCAGAAGGACCGAGAGGACGGAAGGGGAGGCTGCCAGGGAGGGAGGGGGCCACAGGGAGAGGCCTTGCCCAGCAAAGTGTGGTCGCAGCCCTGGGGTCCAAGAGAGACAGCCCCCCTGGGGGAGCCAGGGAGCGGGGCACCCCGGCCGGGGAGTTGGGCCCTGTGGCCCCCTCCGGCCCTCTCTCGTTCTGCACGGGAGGGGGCAGGTGTCTAAGGGCCCCTCCACGCTGGCACTGGGCAGAGCTGCAATTTGCAAGTCGGAACCTTCTGGAGATGTGGGTCAAGGGGTGTGCAGCCCAGCGGGGTTCAGAGGCCCCAGCTCCTCCCCTGGGTCCTGGGCTCTGCCAGGGGCAGCGGCCTGCGGCAGGCAGGGCTGAAAGGCACGTTCCAGCGTGGCCGTGAGCACCTCCGGGGGGTGTGGGCTGCGTTGGTGTGGCAGGCTCCTGGGGCCCAGGGGCAAGGCAGGAGAGGGGCCCTCCTGGAAGGAAATGGGGCTCCAGGAGTTGGGAGCAGCCCAGCAAGGCGTGGAGGGAGTGGGAGGCGTTTGGGGTGAGCTGCAGGCGGCCCTCCTGGGCTCCCCGCGGTGAGTGGGCCGTGGCATGGCCTGGGAGCACCCGCAGGTCACTGGGCCAGGGTCTCCCCCCACCAGCCCCTGCTAACAAGCTTGGTGGAGGATGCCTCGGCCTGATTTGCGCGTAATTTGTTCTTTTGTGGAAGTGCGGGTTCTCTTAAGAGCTTCGGTAAGTGCCTTCGGGGGAAGAGAGAGCAGCCAGGAAATCAATAGCCCTCATTCCTTTCTCTGGGTTTGCATTAGCAGACTCCGTGCTGCGCGGATGATTTGGATGTCGTCGGAATTGGCCATCGGGATGGAGGCTGAGCTCAGGCGGGCTGGGGATCGTCTGTGTGCCTGCCGGGAGGGGGTGCAGAGCCAGCACCAGGCTCGGTTGTGCGAACAGGGGACCCCAGAGTCCAGCCACCAGAGCAGGGGGACCTGGGGCCGAGGCTCCCTCCCTTTCAGCCCAAGTTTGTGGGGAGGCCAGGACGTCACTCTGCTGAGCGAGCTCGCAGGCGAGGACCAGTGATTTACGTTCGTGCAGCAGAAGGGCTTCACCACCTAGAATGAGGGTGCCCTCTCATGGTCTCCCCAGCTCCTCGCTCGCATGGAGCCTTTATCCAATGCCCTGCCCGTCCCTGGGTGGGATCTGAGCCCTGGAGGACAGCCAGGAGACCTGAGCTCTGCCGTGGGCTGGAGGCAGAGGCAGGTCCTGCCCAGCTCAGGGACCAGACGGGCCCAGCGCCTCTGGGAGCCTCACAGCTATCTGGGGGGTGAGAAGGGAGGGAAGTCGGACACTCTTCTTGCAGGTGGGCACAGCCCTGCCTGAGGCCAGGAGCGTCTGTACGTCGTCCCACAGGGCACCCCAGCACTCCTCCCTCCAATCCCTACACCTCTGCCTCCAGGCCTACAAGGTTCTGTTGTGAGCAGACAATCCAGGTTCTTGCCCAAAGGCACTTCTTTGGCCTCCAGGGCCTCCCTCCCCTGTTCTAATTTTCATCACCAACGTTGCCATTATCCTCACCCTCATCCTTGTCATCATAATTGTCATCACCATCATCATCACCATTATTGTCCTTGTGGACATTGTCGTCATCACTGTCACCACCATAACTGTCACCATCACAAGCAATGTCATCGTCATCATCATGACACCATCGTCATCACCATCGTCGCAGTCGTCATCCCTTCATCACCACCACATCATCGTTGTCATCATCATCTCCACCATCACCATCAGCATCATCACCACCATCATCTTCAACACCATCGTCACCATCGCCATCGTCGCAGTCGTCATCCCTTCATCACCACCACGTCATCGTTGTCATCATCATCTCCACCATCACCATCAGCATCATCACCACCATCATCTTCAACACCATCGTCACCATCGCCATCGTCGCAGTCGTCATCCCTTCATCACCACCACCACGTCATCGTTGTCATCATCATCTCCACCATCACCATCAGCATCATCACCATCATCATCTTCAACACCATCGTCACCATCGCCATCGTCGCAGTCGTCATCCCTTCATCACCACCACGTCATCGTTGTCATCATCATCTCCACCATCAGCATCATCGTCATCACCATCATCATCTTCAACACCATCGTGACCATCATTATCTCCATCACGGCCATCACCATCGTCACCATCACCATCGTCGTAGTCGTCATCCCTTCATCACCACCACCACGTCATCATTGTCATCATCGGCATCATCTCCACAACCATCATCACCTTCACCGTCATCACCACCATCACCATCATCACATTGTCACCTCCGCATCGCTGTCGTTGTCACCATCACTGCCATCCTCCTCGTCGTCGTCATCACTGTGCTCGTTCTCACCACCATTAGCTGAGCCCTCCCAGCTGCGATGGTCCAGGCAGGTCCCTCCCGTGCTCTGCTCGTGTGATCCTCCAGCAGCCCTGGGAGGTAGGGCTGTGTCGTGAGAAGACGCAGCCAGCACAGGGGAGTCGGCACTCGGATGTGGGCCCAGTGGCTCCAGAACCTCAGCTTGATGCCGGGACACCAGCAGTCCTTTCTGCAGCTCAGGGTGGGGCCGGGTCCTCCACGCTGGCCAGAGCGCGGGCGGAGCTGCCGCCAGCTCCGCGGCAGGGGCAGGCCGGGCCGAGGGGTGGGGCCTGCCGGGCTGGCCCCCCCACCTGCCTGGGGAGGATGTGATGCCCAGCTCTGCCTTTCTCCACCCCCAGCCAACCTCACCAGCTGGAAAGAGGAGAGATGCCTTAAGGACTCAAACTGCCCATTACCTGTCAAACGACGATTAGACTGATTGTGATCTGAGCTTTGTAAAAGCAAATTAAGCATAAATAAAAGAATATTTTGACGATTTAAAGTTTCGAAGCAGAAACGAACAGTCTGTTGCTCAAAGGTTGTTTTGGGGTATTTGTCCCCAGGGAACCCTCCTCCCAGTTGGGCAGATAAGATCTAGGAGGGCAAAGCCAGAGGTACCTCCCCCTCCTCTCCTAAGTTCAGGGGTCCCCATGACCAGCCCAGCGTGAGCCGGGCATGGGGACAGCACGCCCTGGGCAGGGATGTGGCTCAGGGAGGGCTGAGGCCTGGCTGGGGCTGGGCCAGGGCTGGTGGTGAGAGGGGGTCGGGCCTGCCACCCCCTGGGCACTGGAGGGGGGTCCCTGAGCGCTGGGAGCTGGGAAGTTCCATGGCTGTCCCATCAGCCCAGAGGACAGGAGGACTGGACTAGCCCCAAGGGCCCCGTGGTGGGAGCTGCCGGGGGCGGAGTGGGGTGGGGGCAGCGCTGCAGCAGGGCCCCGTGGCAGGCGGGAGCCCTGTGCCAGGGTCAGGGCCTGGGGGGAGCGGGGAGGGCCCTGTACCCACCAGTGTTTTTCGAGGCCTCTGTAAAGACGCCTCCAGTCTGGGGGGCCTGGTGGCTGACGCCCCCTCCTCAGACCTCATCTCAGCCTGCTGGAGGCCCCTGGGCCCAGCCTTTGTTGGCACAGTCCAGCTGCAGCAGGCGCCTTTCTTCTCTCCGCCCCTCCCCTCCCCGCCCTCCCCTCCCCCTCAGCACCGGCCCGGTTAGCGCATCCCCCCCGCGGCCCGGCCCGGCTGCCATTGCTGCCCTCAATTTGCAGCGGGCGCTTTGTCCAGCTCCCCGCTGACCGCCCACCCGGCGCTGCGGCCGCTGGTGATTAACGCGTGTGATAATGAGATGAGGTCTGCGGCAGTCGGCCTGGGACCTGCCTCTGGGTTTTGACTGGCTCCCCCGTTGACCAGCGCGGCTCTGCGCGGCCGTTCAGCCAGCGGGCAGGTGGGGGCAGCGTGCCCCGCCCTCCCTGTCCCTGGCCTGAGGGAGGTGGGGGCACCTCACAGCCCAACTCCTGGGGCCACCGCCTGGGACCAGACGTTCTCGAAGACAATCCACAGCCCACGCTGCCCCGGGCGCTCTCAGACCTGTTGGCGACACAGTCCCTGACCCGAGCCACGTCGAGAGCGGCTGCCCCCTCCCCGTGGCCCACACTGGAGGCCTCCGGGGGCCGTCATGGGGCTGGGGGTGGCCCGCTGCCCAGTCCAGGCCACAGCAGGTGAGGGCCACAGAGCCTCAGCACCAGGGGTCAAGGAGGCCAGCTGGGGGCTGGGGCTGCCAGAGACCACCCAGTCCCAGCTTCATTTTGCAGGCAGAGGTGGAGGCCAGAGCGGGAAGTCATGTGTCTGGGGAACTCAGAAAATCAATGGTGGACCCTGGTGGGAGACGAGGTTGAGGGGCGGCACATGGGCACCCACTGTGCTCTCAGAGGGTCTCAGTGGCCTCTTCCTCCAGCCACGTCCAGAGGGGCTGGAGGGTGTTGGCCAAAGGGAGGTGACACCTCCTGGTTGGGGGGAGCTTGGGCAGAGCACCTCACTGAACCTCGGTTTTTCTGCTTATAAAATGGGAGCAATAGTTGGCTCCAGTCCACAGCCACCTGCTGGGCTGCCTCCTTTGCCGGAGCCCACCTTGTCCCCTGCAGCCCACCCTGCACCGCTGGCCCTGCAGCTCTGTGAGCCCCATCCCCAGTTTGGCCCCGGGGTGCTGTTGCCCTGGACAGACGCTCTACTGCCTGCTTGCGTGCCTGTGGCCAGCACTGCCGTCTCCCCGGGGGCTTCTGGCATTGCTGCCTCTGCCCTGTGGTCAGGGGCTGCCGGAGCCTTAGCCTTCTGGGGTCGTGGAGAGGAAGACCCCTCGGGGCCTCATGTGCTGGAGGAGGCAGGGCAGGCGCTGGCAGCCTCCTCCCTGGCCCCAGGGCCGCGATTGCAACCTGGTATCTGCAGGTGGGGGCCTGAATGAATGCGAGGGTGGGGGGCTGCGGCCCCCATCCCACGGGCAGCCCCGCCCTAGCCTGGCGCCGGCCGACTGCGCCTCAGGGCTGCGGGTGCAGGACGGCGGAGCTCCCAATTTCCCGAGGAAAGCCAAGACTCTGGGCTTTTACCTAAAACCTCAGTATTTTCTAAACCGTGTGTCGTGGGCAAGGGTCCAGAAGGAGACACCCCAGGCGTCTCACGGTGGGCCCTGGCGCAGCGGGAGGAAAGGCAGCCGGAAAAGGACTGCCCGGCAAGGGAAGGACGTCCGTGTCCCGGCATGGGCCCGTTTGTAGGGTCGTGAGTGAGCAGGTGCGTGCTTGCACGTGCGTGGGTGAGGGGCGCGTGGCGTCCTCAGGGGCCCACACCCCCCCAGGCCCCCACAAGGAGCTTCTGGTTTGCAGGACGCTCAGGCAGGTGGGCCAGGAGGTCGCCCGGGCCGGGCACAGGGTGGGGTCTCAGGTCCGTCGGGGCCGCGGAGGCTGAGGGGGGGCTCCAGGTGCAATTTCAGGCGTGATCCTGGCAGCCCCCAGGGTCCGAGGGGACGCCGCGCTCCTGGCAGCAGGGGCGGGCACACGGCGCTGTGGGCTTACCCAGGAGCCGGCCCCTGTGGGATTCCGGACCCGAGCCCTGTTTCTTTCCGTGAGAAGCACCTGGCGGTGCCCATTTGCTGGCAAGCGTGAGCGCGTGTGCACGCGGGCGCTTTGTCAGCAGTGGGCGGGGGCGCGCGGGCCGCGCCAGGTCTCGGCAAATTCCACCTGTGACACGGAGTCGGGCCCTGGCTGCTGCTGCGGGTGGGGGAGGGAGGCTGGGAGGATGAGGACCGAGGGCTGGCGCCGGAGGGAAACTGAGGCAGGGCCAGAGGCCGGGAGACGGGAGGTGGGACACAGGGAGGGCTTGGCTGGACAGAGGGGACGTCTGGGTAGTCCAGCTTCATTTCAGCCCAAAGCCCTAAGCAGCAGCCAGAGCCAGCTGCGGGGGGGAAGGGGCCTGGCCGCCCCCCAGCGGCCCAGAGCTGGCCAGGACCGCGCATCCCAGCCTCTGTTTACTCTAAAATATGGACGCTCAGGATGCTATTAGCCCAGGGCAGCTGCCGCTTCCACTCAATCTGCTAAATTTATGCTTCTGGGAGGACGGCCGCCCTTAGCCAGAGCTCAGGGAGATTAATAAAAAGCTGCAGGAGCCCCGCTCCCCCTCATTAACATTTCGGAGGCAGAGAACATCGATCCGCCGTCGGCGGCAGCTCCTTGACCGGGTGGCTCGGAGACCTGTGTGGCTGGGGAACACTGGCCTTTCGATGTCTTTCTTCCCCAATCGTCAGGGCGGGCAGGATTCCAGGCTGCGTTTCCGCGGCCCCTCCGTCCAAGCCTGGCGAGGGCCCCTGGGGTGGGGCGTCTGGGAGGCTGGGCGGCGGCAGGACAGGAGCGCTCTCCTGGAGAGGTGGTGGGGGGCGAGGGATGGGGGCGCCTCCTTGGAGGGGGGCACGGGCACCCCGGGTGCTGTGGGAAGCTCCCCCGGCGGGGGGCACAACAGGGATGCTGAGTCCGTAGGGTGGGCTTGGGGGCCGTCCTGGGGCTCCTCTGACCCTCACGGCCCCTCCCCAACCCAGGGCTTCTGCGGTCAGTTTACTCCACCCCGCGTGGCCTCAGGGCTGGGCCGCCCAGGGCCATGAGCCTTAGCTGCATGTTGCTATGGTAATTAAAAATAACTAAAATATAATAAAATATGAAGATAAAATCTGCCTTTGGTCAAGATGGAGTGATGTGGACTGGATTTACCCTTCTGCCAAAAACGGACAAGACAATACGTGAGGAGAAGTTCTGTAAGCCCTGGATCCCCGGCCGGGAAGCTCGGTGGCCCTGAGAGGCTGGGCACCAATGGGGTGCCCCCACCAGGTGTCTCGGCCTGCTGCTGGAGAGGATTTCCGGGCCACGGCCAGAGAGGAGGAGCCTGGCAGAGCCCATGGACTCCCTGAGTGGGGGGATGGAGTTGAGGAGGGGGCCCAGCGGTGAGCAGTTGCAGGACTGGAGAGGAGAGAACTGTACAGAAGGGACTCCGAGACCTGCAGAGGGTCTGCCCTGAGCTTCAGTTGACTGCTCATCGGCACGTTGGTGCTGGGGTGGGCGAGGACCGTTTGGAAGGGTCAAAAGTGACCACACCTGGTGCCTGGAGAGCCTCGTGGTCCCTGGACTTCGGGTGGGGGCACAGAGGGTCTTGCTTCAATATTGCAGAACATTTAGCCCTGGAGTGAGCACAGCTCTGAGCGTGCCTTGCAAATCGACAAAGCAGTACCTGAAGGGATCAAGCTGTTTTCAAGTGACTAAAACGCATTTCAGAAAAAAAGCTCCTACAGGCAGCATATAATTGGGTCTTGTTCTTTTTTATAGTCTTGTTCTTTTATCCAAATTTTTTCCAATTTGTCAGTCTGTTTATGAGTACAAAATGATCCAGCTCCTGACAAGGTAAAATTCACAATGTCTGGAATCCAATAAAAAATTAACAAGCATTCTAAGAAGCGGAGAAATATAACACATAATGAGGAGATAAATCACGGAAACCGATCCAGGACTGACACAGATGTTAGAATTAGCAGAAAAGAACATTAAAACAGTGATTACAACTGTATTCCATATGTTTAAAAGTTAAGTAGAAGCATGAAAGATATAAAAAAAGACCCAAATCAAACTTCTAGAAATGGAAACTACTATGTGTGAGTTGAAAAATGCACTGGAGGGGATTAATGGCAGATTAAATGTTTCAGAAGAAATGATTAACAAACGTGAAGTCATAGCAATAGAAACTATCCAAAGTGAAACATAGAGCAAAGGAAAATAATAATGTAAAAGCAAACAGAGCATCAGTGAGCTGTGGGACGACTTCAAGTGGTCTGACATAAGTTTAATTGGAGAACCCTAAAGAGAGGACAGAGATGGGGACAGAAAAAGTACTTAAAGAAGTGATGGCTGAATTTCCCCCCATATATGATGAAAGCTATAAACCCAGACCCAAGAAGCTCAATGAGGCCCAAACACGAGAAACATGAAAAACAAAACAAAAACTACAAAAACAAAACTACACCAAGGCACATCCTAACCAAGGTGATCAACGATGAAGAGGAAACCTGCCCCTCCTTACGTAGCTGAGCAGAAGCAAGGCTGGCAGCAGACGTCTAGTGGGAAGTAATGGAGGCCAGGAGATGGTGGGGCAGCATCCTGAAAGTACTCAAAGCAAAAAACCTCAACCTCGAATTCTGTGCCCAGTGAAAATGTCGCTCAAAAACAAAAGCAAAATGAAGACTTCTGGGACACAAAATAGTTGAAAGAATTTCTCACCAGAAGATCTGCACTACAAGAAATGTTAAAAAAGACCAGAAGGAAAATGATACGAGATGGAAATATGGATCTGCACAAAGGAACGGAAAGTTCTGGAGCGGGTGTTTTTACACATTGGTCAGGGCTGGTCTAGGGGGACAAGGCAAATGGTGTCACGGGGGCGTCCTTGCAATGGGCACAAAGCACTGGATGACCCACCGGAAGGGGTGGGGTCAGGGCGGGTGCTGGTGGGACTGGCCAACTCTGCGCCCAGGCCCCAGGGCTCAACGCCCACCCTACGGGAAGCCTCTGCAGCGTGGGCATGATGCCGCCCGGGGGGTCTGGGGTCAGTCCAGGACAGCGGGTGCTCGAGCCACAGCCCCCCAACCCCCCTTCCTTGGGGAAGGTGAGGCCACCCAGGCTGTACCAGCAAAACGGGGGCAGTCTCAGTGCCTCCTGGCCCTGGGGGGCTGGATTCTGGGGCAGGAGGAGAATGGCCTTGAGGGGCCAGGGCAGGTTGGAGCGTTTGGGGAGCTGCTGGAGGGTCCTGAGCTCCTGCCCTGCCCCCTCCTCCCTCCCTCTTGGAGGAGGGGCCGTGCCCTGGGCTGGGACTCGGGGCTCCTGGTTTTCTGGGTCCCCCCACCGTCTGCGGTGCAGGGCTGGGCAGGGCAGGCGGCGCTTGCGGCTGAGCTGCTTGGCCTCGGGGGGACGGAGTGTCCAGCTGGCAGGCAGCGGCGCCTCCCAGCTCCCCATGGGGAGGGGACCAACTGAATTTGGGGGTGTCTGCAGCTGAGGCAAGGTGGGCGCCCGGCTCACCACGGGCTCTGGGCGGGTCCCCGCAGCAGGGACGCCCGTCCTGCAGCCTTGGGGCCAGGTGTGGGGGTGGTGGGAGAGCCGGCGGGTCCTCGGAGCCCACTGCGCAGACTGGGCAGGGCTTGGCGCATCCTCCAGTGAGGGACCGCTGGGCCTCTCTGGCCTCGTCCCATCCGTCCCCTGGGCGAGACTGAGCAAACCCATGAAAGCCAGACGACTCTGATGGCAGAGGCCGGCAGGCAGCACAGGCAGAGTTGATAAAAATGTACTAAGTTCCAGCCAAGGCGTGTTTCTTGGCAGGCGCGGCATGGCGCTGTGTGACTGTGCCCATCAGCTTCTGCACTTACGGGGCAGGGCCCCGGGTGACCGGGAGCAGCCACGGAAAGGGAGCCTGGGCGTGGGGCGCCCCCGCGGCGGCGGGCTCCGGTGCTGGCATCTGCGTGGGGCCCTGCGGGGGCTGTGTCTGGGGGCTCGCGCTGGAGCCCCCCCAGTTATTGTAGGATCATTCCCTTCGTAAGTGGAAATAATCGTGTTTGTGGCCTGCACAGAAATCCTGCCACATATTGATTTTCCAATTACGTCGGGAAGAAAACAAGAACTAGGTGAAAGGAAAGTGCTTGTTCCGTGAACTGCCCCAAGCGGCCCTGGGTGACGGCAGGTGAGCCCAGGTGGCCCGCTGGGTCCGGTCGCAGCAGGAGCCCGGCAGGCGGCGACCTTGGGCCAGCGACCTTGAGCAGGTGGCAGACCCGAGCTGCAGGGGCCTTGGATGTGCTCGCTCTGTAGAGACGGGGACACTGAGGCCCGGGTGGGAGGGGCCAGGGGCCAGAGGCAGGGTGGGGCCAGCGCCCGCTTTCTCGCCCTGACTCGGGGGGCTCCGGTCCCAGTTGTCCCTCCGTAGAACAGTCCCGGGTGTCCCCACACCTGCTGCCCAGACCTGCCCTGGCGACTCGGTTACTGACAGTGGATGGGCCTGTGGCCCAGCTGGGGTGGGGGTCTGCGGTGGGGAGGGCCGGGCCCCCCGAGGCCCCGCCCCCAGGCTCTCCCCCTTTCCACGGTTCAGCCATGGCTGGGTGGCTCCCTCTGGGTCCTCCCAGGGCCCCTCTGACCATCTGCCCCCGAGCCCCTCCCTGCTGAGCCCCTCTGAGTCTCCATAGCCCCGGCTGACCACGGATGCAGATGCCGAGCTGGGCTTCCGGAGCCAGAGGCAGGAGCGAGGACTCAGGGCTCCCCGTCTGGGCACAGGGACCCGGGGCCGCGGCGGGCTCCGGGGAGAAGGCACCGCTGGCTCCAGCTGGTCCGGCCGCCCGCAGAGCAGAGCCTGATACCCAGAGACGGGTGCAGCCGCCCCCGGACCCTTGCTGGAGCGGCAGGTGTGTGGCCGAGCTGTGGCCGGGCCGGCTCTCGGGGGCAGGGCCAGGCCCCTGGGGACCTCCCCGCCGCCCTGCCCTCCTGGCCTGCACACCCCAGCTCCCGCCAGGCTCCAGATGCTCCTGGGCCCCGCCCGCCTCTTGGGGCTTTCCGGGCACGGCCTGAGGGCACTGGAGCTCCAGGCCCTCCCGCTCAGCACCACCCTGCCTGCCCGACTCTGCTCCGGAGCCCCCCTCCACCCCATTCCTCAAGAGGGGCCACAAGACGGAAGGGGCTGCCTGAGACTGTCTTGGGGACAGGGCTGGAGACGGCGAGGAAAGAAGGAGGCTCCCCTAGAAAGGACGGGGCTCCCTCCCTCTTCTGCCCCCTCATCAGCAGAGAAGAGCCTAGAACAGCGCCCCCAGGCCCCGAAGCAGGCCCTCCCCAGGGACGGATGCCCGCCTCAGGCCAGCTGTGCAGGGAGGGCGGCGCCGTGGGGGCAGTGCTGCGAGACGAGCACAGTCCCTGAGCCCTCTGTCCACCCCGCTCGGTGGCACAGAGGGCAAACTGAGGCTGCTGTGGCCCAGAGAGGGGAGGGACGTGCCCGAGGCGGCACAGCACTGGGGCCGGGCCGGGGCTTGATGCCAGCCCGTGCCGGGAGGCAGAGGGAGGCCGACGCCGTGCAGCCTGCGCGGGGGGCCCTGGCCCCGGCGAGGTCGGGGTCCAGCGCCGGGCCGGCACTGAACACGCGCCCCGGGCCGCAATTCACCCGCGCGGTCGTGCGTGCCAGCGAGCTCGTAAATCATCCCGCGGGTAAAGGATTTAATTTTCTCTTGTTCCTACCCATGTTCCCGCGGCCTCGTAAATCACAGCGGTTTATGACTCTCTCTTCGGCACTTTTGCGATGGCCGATAATGGCTGAGTAAGTGGCAGAGTGGATGGATTCTGCAGCCAGTTTTAAACAAACGTCAGGCCCAGTCAGAGCTGTAAATAACCTTAAGCAGCGGCCGGCCAGGGGCCCCGGGGGCTCTGGCCTCCCGCCGAGGAGGGTGGGGTGCAGCAGTGGGGTTCCGGGCTTGGTCTAGGACCCCCCAGAGGAGCTCCTGGGTCTGCCACGCTGGCCTCGGTGGGGGTGAGAGGGTGGGGCCCGCTGGGGAGCCCAGCCCCGGCCTGGGCAGGGCCCTGGGCTTCTCCCCATTTCCAGGGAGCCCTCCCCTCCCACATGCCCCCCAGGACCATCCTCTCCAGAACCCTAAAGACCAGTGTGTGCATGCACAATCACACACATGCACACGCACATGCAGATCACACCCACCCACGCACACAGATCTTTACATATATGCACACGCAGTCATGTGCACGCATGCACACACATCCGCATGCACACCCATCCACACACATGCACACCCACACACAAGGCATGTGCACACACATGCACTCGCATTCAGTCATGTGTGCATGCATGTACATGCATCCATAAATGTGTGCACACACACACACATACACAAGTCCACATGTGCACACACACACAAAGCCACTTGTGCATGTGCACACACTCATGTGCACATACATGACTGAACATTCACACACATGCACCCACACAAATCCACATGCATATTCACATATGCATACATTCACACATGCACACACTCCCACATGCACATACTTACCCCCCCCACACACACAAGTCCACGTGTGCACACTCACACATTCACATTCACACATGCTCCCTCACACACAATTCCACACACACACACTCCCACATGCACATACCCACATGCACACACACAAATCCAAGTGTGCACACTCACATACGCACACATCCACACACACAAACCCACATGTGCACACACATGCACTCACCCACATGCACACACAAATCTACATGCACACACTCACATGCACACATCCACATACACAAATCCATGTGTGCACATGCACGCACACATTCACATGCACACACTCATCCACACGTGCACACAAATCCACATGCACACACTCATACACAGCTCACCCACACGCACACACACATATCCATGTGCACAATTGTACATGCATACATTCACACACATGCACAAATCCACATGCACACACTCGCCCACATGCACACACACATATCCAAGTGTGCACACTCACACATGCTTCCCAAGCAGCATTTCCCCAAACGCTACTCATCGGACCACCTGACCCCTCTCGTCCCTGAACACAGTCCCGGGGCCTCTGACCCCGTCGAGCACCGGGTAACCTGGAACCAACATTTTCCGCTAAAACTCGCTTTTCCAAGAGTGGGGTGGGAGCACCTGCTCATAAAGCCATAAACGTAATTGATATTCTCAGCATTCCGAGAAAAAAATACGAGTATTAAAGATATACAGTACACCTCATAAAATCCCCTCATATTTCTTCTTTATGGTGGGTTCTAAAATTGGCAAAATAAATTCCCTAAAACCCATTACACTTAACGCAAAGTGTGTTTTGGAGGAGCAGGGCCGCCGGCCAGGCGGCTGCGGGCTCCTCTGGGCAGCCTGGTCTCCGTCCCCATCTGGCCGGGGGCCTGTTTGACTAGAAACCGGGTTCGGTGGGAAACAGAAGCTGCCTTGGCCACGCTCCGTGACCACAGCGGGACGCTGGGCAAGTCTAACTTCAACGCCGTGGTTGCCGCTCGAGCTCAGCCTCACTCCAGGGATCGCTGCCCTCGGCTCCCCAGGGCGCCCAGTCTGTCGCTACGTGGCACCGTTCTCCACGGGCACCAACGTCGGGCACGGCTTCAGAGTCTGCCCGCCCCAAATCCCAGCCCGGCCTCTTGCCGGGCAGCTCGGTGGACATCCCTGCCTCCATTTCCCTGCTGCTCCCCATCCCGAAATTCAGAGCGATTCTCACACCCTGGGATGGTACAAGCGTCCTTTTCTTCTTTATTGCCTCTCTCCCTCACTAGACTAAGGTTCCAAAGAGTGGGACACCACGTTTATTTAAACTTTTAAAACCAACTTTATGGAGTTATGACTTACGTGCAATAACAGGCATCCCTTTAAAAGCTATTTTTTCAGAGTAGTTTTAGATTTACAAAACAATTGTGAGGCTGCTGCAGAGTTCCCATATTCTCCACCGCCAGCTTACACCAGCGCGGATCAGGTTGACGCATCATTGCTAACTGACATCTGCACTTTAGTCACACGTTACTCTCCCCCTAATGTCCCCTTTCTGCTCCAGGCTCCCATCCAGCGCCCGCCCCACGCTCCTCTGGCTTACCCCGTCTCATCAGGCTCCTCCGGCACTTCCTCTTCCTTGTTTTGGGCACCTTGACCACGCTGACTTGTGTTGCTCGGGCGTCTTGGGACCATCCCTCAACTGGGATGTGTCCCATGTTTTCCTCACGGTCATGCTGGGTCTGTGGGCTTTGGGGAGGAAGACCCCAGAGGCAAGTGCCATTTCCTTACCACCTGTCAAAGACGCACGCCGGCGGCACGACTCCTCGCTGCTGAGGTCGACCTCGAGCAGCTGCCTGTCGGCTTGTCCACGTCGCGGCCGCTCTTTTTGGGCGCTTCTCACGCTGGGCTCTTTGGGAGGAGTCACCGAGCTCGGCCCGCACTTAGGGGAGATCTCCGTGAATCGTTTGGAATTCCTCTGCACCTGGGATTTGTGCCGTGCCCTTGTTTATCAGCATGGACTCATGGCTATTTATTTCATACTTTGGGTTAAAATCATTTGTTTTGTTGTCAGATTGTTCCACCTTTTGACACTGGGAGCTTTTGAGCTGGCTCTTTGTCCCTTTGCCATACTCTCATCGACATGGTTTGATTTTGCGCTGCTCCCAGAGCTTCCTGCTTCTCTGGCACTGTAAGATGCTCCAGGCTCATCCCGTACATCTTCTTCCCCGTTTCTCGAAGGAGCCCTGGGTCCTTTTGTTGGAGAACGGCGTGGGAAACACCACCTGGGCACTGGGTGAGCTTGACGGCCCCGGGCTGTCTTTTCTCCTAGGCCCTCTCAGCTGAAACAGAGTGTACCCACCCATGCCGTGTAGCCACCTGTACCTGCACGAAGCTAACCTGAGTCTGAGCTGATGTCTCCAGCTGTACCCACTTGCTGACCTGTAAAGTCCCAGCTGGCTCCCACCAGTGCCGTCCCTTTCCTCATGGCTAAATTCCAGTGCACCTGTAGGGAAGGACCAGAGCTGTTCACCTGTACCTGCGGGGCAACCAGCCTGCCTGGCAGCACAGCGCTCTGCAGCCCCTTCGCCTGTAGCCCTGCAGACCCCACCCCTTCCGGAGGTCCACGCACCGGCACTTTCCCACCCCCACCCCTTCACGGGGCTGCTCCGTGCAGTTCTTGGCACGGTGAGCTTCACGTGTCTTAAATACAGCTCAATTCCTTAGTCTCAGGCTGCAAAGCACTCTGGAAACCCCGACCTCCTCAATGACTTCAAAAAATTTACATACATTAAGGTTCACGCTTTGTGCGGTAAGTGCTTTGGCGTTTGACAAATGCACCGTGTCATGGATCCGTTTCTGCATCTTACAGAAAAGTTTCACTGCCCTAAATAATCCTCCCTGCTTCACATAGTCAAACTCCTCCCCTCCCCTGGGGTCCCTGGCAAACACTGATTTTTCATTTTATTTTTTACTGTCTATAGTGGTGACTTTTCCAAAACGTCATGTAACTGAAACCATACAAAGCAGCTTTTCAATACCGGAGTCTTTCATTTAGCCGTACGCGTTTAATGCTCACCCGTGTCTTGAAGGCGCATTCCTGTTTATCACTGAATGATTTCCCTATTGTGTGGATGCACAGCACTTTGCTTATCCGCTCACTCATTGGGAGACATCTGGTTGCTTCCAGTTTGGGGCAATGCTGAATAAAGCGCCTGTGCACGTCGCCATGCAGGTTTTTTGGTGGCCGTAAGTTTTCCAATCAGTTGAGTAAACACTGCCTGACTGCTGGGTCGTATGCTGAGAGTATGGTCAGCTTTGTGAGAAGCTGCCACCCGTCCTCCAAAGTGCTGTGCAGTTTGACCTTCCCACCAGCAGTGACTGAGAGCTCCATGCCCTTCCTCTGGGTGGCATTGCCTTGTAAACATGTTTCCACTTCAGCCATTCTGATAAGCATGCAGTGGTATCTCATTAATGTTTTAAATTGCATTTCCTCAGGGGCAAATACTGTCCTTTTCGCATGCTTAGTTGCCGTCTTTATGTCTTCTTTGGGGAGGTGTCTTCAGATCTTTTGCCTATTTTTAAATTGACTGGTTTGTTTTCTTATTGTTGAGTTTTAAGAATTCCTTAGATGTTTTGGATACTAGTACTTTATCAGACATATGCTTTGTAAATATTTTCTCCCAGTCTGCGGCTTGTCGTTTCATTTTCCTAACAGTGTCTTTCACAGAGCAGAAGCTTTTAGTTTTAATAAAGTACAACTTACACATTTTTCTTTCATAGGTTGTGCTTTTGGTATTTTATTTAAAATTCACCATCAAGCCCAAGGTCACATGGGTCCTAGGTTTTCTTCTGAAGGTTTTATAACTTTGCATTTTATTTTATTTTACTTTTTATTAACAGTTTTATTTCAAATTCATAAAAATAAAAGAACAGAAAAAGGCACCTCAACAAGTTTTGGAAACATTACTCCTAAAAAGTTCCAGGCACTTTTATCTCGTCTAATTCTAACTGCTAACTCAATTGTTCCTCTAGTGTTCAGAAAGACACACAGACGAATTAGTTAAATGACATAGTCAAGGTCTTCTTAGTCATGAAAAAAATGAAGAGAAAAAATGCTTAATTGTATTCAAAACTCACAAAACCAAACCCCATGTTTTTTACTTTTAGAATCAATATAGTCCCAGCTTTGCCTTTGCTGCAAAAACATTACAATGCTGTTGTTAACTATAGTCCGTAAATCACATTAGTTATATTTTCCATGAATCACCACATTCTTAACACCCTCCAGTGGAAGTTCAATCCTATATTTATATTATTAACCACAATCCTTATCTACATCCCAAATCATTGTCAAACCTTCCTAGCTGTCCTCCAACTAAACATCTTCCTAGACTACTGGTTTCAGCCACAATCACACCCATAAACTAGCAGTATTCGATACTCATTGTAATGTGTCACCATCAAGTCTAACCATCACCACATATTTACATTTGACCTTATTAAACATTCCATACGTAAATCCAGCATCTTCTCCCCCTTCTCATTCCACATGCCATCTTCTACCAACCTACACTTCATAGTCCAACTCCATAAGTCTACTCATTGTATTCAGGCCATATCAGTGAGACAATCTAATATTTGCCCTTTTGTGTCTGGCTTATTTCACTCAACATAATATCAAGGTTCCTCCATGCTGTCCTGTGCTTGCCCCGTCCACTTCTTCTTAGAGCTGAATAGTGCTCCGTCGCACGGACATGCCATGTCTTGTTCATCTGTTTATCGGTTGATGGACACTCGGGTGGTTTCCATCTTTTAGCGATATGAATAATGTCACTATGAACATCGTGTGCAAATATCTGTTTGCTTTCAGTTCTTCTGAATATATTCCTAGGCGCGGAACTGCTGGATCATATGGCAGTTCTGTATTTAGCTTCCTGAGGAACCGCCAGGTCGTCTTCCACAGGCTGCGCCATTTCACAGGCTCACCAGCAGGGAAGGAGCACTCCTGTTTCTGTTTCTCCACATCCTCGCAGACAGGTTTTCATTTTAAACTTAGGTCTATGATCCATTTTGAAATTTTTTGTGGGTGAAAAGTATAAGGTCTATGTCAAGGTTTTTTTTTTTTTTTTTTTTTTTTTCTGCATGTGGACATCCAATTATTCCAGCACCATTTGTTGAAAAGACTATCCTTTCTCCGTGAATTGCCAGGCTCAAGGCCAGTTGACTGTATTTGTGTGGGTCTATTATTGGACTCTCTATTCTATTCCATTGAGTTATACGTTTTAGTTTGCCAAAGGGCTGCCAATGCAAAGTACCAGAAATCTGTTGGCTTGTATAATGGGGATTTATTTGGGGTAAAAGCCATGAAATGTTCAAATTGAGGCATCAGCAGAGATGCTTTCCCACCAGAGATAATGCTGGCATGTTGCCATGTGGTGAAGCAAGATAGCCGCCGATCTCTGCCAAGGTTTCAACCTTCCCTCCAGAATCTACCATCTCTTGGAGCTCAGCTGTGACCAACCAGGCATAGGGCTTGTCTCTTAGGGCTTCTCTCCTTCAGCTCAGCTGTGGGCAAAACTGGAGTCTTTTCTCTCACACGGCAGGATCAAATATGGCAGCTCCCTTTTTGCTGTGATTGTTCGTGTGAGTCTCTTCATATCAGACCCAGCAAGGGATGGGAACTCAACCTGAGTCAGGCCTCAGCGATGACACCAATCAAAAGCCCTAAAGCAATCTCATCAACTCATCTAATCAAAGACCTCTCAGCTGAATTCAATGCAATCAAAGGGTATCAGACACAGAAGTCTAGATTAGTTTACAAAAATTATCTTTCTCTTTTTGGGATTCATAAAATAATCTTAAACTGCTACCCTCTATGTCTGTTTTTTGGCAGTACCACACTGTCTTGATTACTGTAGTTTCATAGAAAGTCTTGAAATTGAGTTGTGTGAGTTCTCCAACTTTACTGTTCTTTTTCAGTTTTGTGTTGGTTATTCTAGGTCTTTTGCCTTTCCAAATGAACTTTAAAATCAGTTTGTTGGTATCTGCAAAATAGCTTGCTGAATTTTCTATTGGGATTGCATTGAAACTTTCGATGAGTTTTGGGGAGAATTGACATTGTAACACTATTGAGTCTTCTAATTCATGCACATGGACTATCTGTCCATTCATTTAGATCTTGACTTCTTTCATTAGAGTTTTGGAGTTTTCTCCATATAGACCCTGTACACATTTTTACACCTCATTATTTCATTTTTGGGTTCTATTATAAATGGTATTCTTTTTCAAAAATTTCAAATATCAATTGTTGGTTGCTGGTGTATATAAAAGCATTTGAGGTTTGTATATTAACCTGGTATCTTGTAACCTTGCTATATTTGCTTATTAGTTACAGGAGTTTTGGGTAGTTTTTTGGATTTTCTACATAGGCAATCATGTCAACTGTGACAAGGACAGTTTTATTTATTCCTTCCCAGTCTTCATATCTTTTGTTTCCTTTCCTTGTCTTATTGCACTTTCTAGGACTTCCAGGATGATATTGAATAGCAAGTTTGTGAGAGAGGACATCCTTTTCTTCTTCTCAGCCTTAGGGGGGATCATATCCAGTTTCTTACCATTAAGTATGATGTTAGCTATAGACTTTTTATAGCGCAACTGTTTTTCTTTTTTTATCAACTTGAGGAAGTTCCCAGCTATTTCTAGTTTTATGAGGGTTTTTTTTTTTTTTTCTCTAATCATGAGTGGGTGATAGATTTTGCCAAATGCTTTCTCTACATCAATTGATATGATCATATTGTTATTCCTCTTTAGCCTGTTAATATAGTGGAAGACATTGATTTTTGAATGTTGAACCAGCCTTGCATTCCTGTAATAAACTCTACTTGATCATGGTGTGTAATGCTTTTTATACATTGTTGGCTTTTATTTTCTAATCTTTTTGGTGAGAATTTTTGCATTTGTGTTCATGTTGCAGCTTTAGGCTTAAATTGCTCTTCTTTCTCTAGTTTCCTAAGGTAGAAGATTGGATAATTGATTTTATATCTTTCTTCTTTTCTACTGTGTGCACTTAATGCTATAAATTTCCCTCTAAGCACTGTTTTCACTGCATCCCACAAATTTTGATAAGGTATATTTTCATTCTCAGTTGAAAATATTTTAAAATTTCTCTTGAGACTTCTTTGAGTTTTGTGTTATTTAGAAGTGTATTGTTTAATCTCTAAATAATTGGGGGATGTGTTAGTCAGCCAAAGGGGTGCTGATGCAAAATACCAGAAATCTGTTGGCTTTTATTTATTTAGGGTAGAAGCTTACAATTACCAGGCTATAAAGCATAAGTTGCTTCCCTTACCAAAGTCTGTTGCCACGTGTGGAGGAAGGTGGCTGCCGACTTCTGCATGGGTTCAAGTTTCCTCTTCCTCTTAAGGCTCCCTGGTCTCAGCTTCTTCCAATATCAGCTCTAGGCTGGGATAAGTCTTGTCTCTCTCCTGGGGCTTGTTTCTCTCTGGGCTCAGCTGCTCTGCTCTCTCCTGTGTGTTTACTTCCAGGGCTCCAGCTCAAAACCCCAGCTAACTCCTGTGCCTTGTTGTTTTCTCCGTGAGTACCACCCTAATCATAACTTAATCACGCCCAGAAGAACAGACCAGTTTGAGAAACATAATCCAATATCTGTTTTTGGAATTCATAAATAATATAAACTGCTATCAGGGATTTCCCAGCTATCTCTCAGTTGTTGATTTCTAGTTTAATTCTACTGTAGTCTGAGAACATATTTTTTTTGTGACTTCTAGTCTTTTAAATTGTGTAGGATGTTTTGATGGCCCAGAATGTGGTCTATCTTGGCGACTGTTTCCTTTGAGCTAAAGAAGAATGAATATTTGCTGTTGTTGCATGGAGTAGTCTAGAAGTGTCAATTAGATCCAGTTGATTGATAATGCTCCTCAGGTCACCTGAGTCTGTGCTGATTTTCTGCCTGATCTATCAACCACGGGTGGAGGTGCACTGGAGTCTCCAACTATGATAGTGACTTGTCTATTTCTCCTTGCAGTTCTATCAGTTTTTGCCTCATGTAGTTTGTCACTCTGTTTTTATATGCATACGTGTTAAGGATTATTTTTGTCTTCTTGGAAAATTGCCCCTTTATCATTATCCGATGCCTTTCTTTACTCATGATAAATTTTCTTGGTTTGAAGTCTGCTTTGTCTGCACTTAAAATAGCTACTCTACTTTTATTTTGAATAGTGCTAGCATGGTATATTTTTCCCTATCCCTTTGCTTTTAATCTGAGTGCTTATATTTAAAATAGGTTTCTTATCGACAGTATATAGTTGGGTCATGCTATTTCATTATCCTTTCTGCCAACTCTATCTTTTAATTGCTGTATTTAGATAGCATTTAAAGAAGTTGGATAAATAATATCTATCATATTTTAACTGTTTTATTTTTCTGTGCCCTTATTTCTTTCTCTCTCCTTCCTTCCTTCCTTTCTTCCGAGAGAAATAGAACAAAGGATTATCTCTTCTCAAACAGAATTCCCTGTTCCCGCTTATCTAACCCTTCCACATTCTTGTTCAAGTCTCAGTCGCAGCAAGTTAAGCCCCACATTCCCGCATGCGTCTCGTGTAACTTCCCCAAATCCACGTCAGTGAGAAGGGATGAAACCGGATACTGGAGATGTGCCCTCATACTCTCTCTAAAAAAAAAAAAAAAGGCAATAAAGCCTTCTGTCGCTCTGTGATTGCGTGAGTTTTCGCGCTGAAGATTGTAAACCCGTAGTCCCCAGCCAATGGGGAAATGGGTGAGGTAAGGGCGGGAGGGAATGGGATATTGCGTCAGGGAACCTATATAATCTCTGTTCCTGCACTAAGTGTGCGCACTTACCCTGCTTCCATTAGCCTGGGCCTGTGCCCTTTCTCATGAGAAAGAAAGAAACTACTGCT
>JAKSZT010054521.1:84440-94705 GCA_026826555.1 Tolypeutes matacus
GTGTTGTCATTCAACTCTCTGAGCCCCTGCTCAATTTTTTCCATTCTTTTCTCTCTCTTTTCTTTTCTCTCTTCAATTTTTAGCTGCTCTGTCTTCAGTATCACTTATTCTTTCTTCTATCATTTCAAATCTAATGTTGTATGCTTCAAATGTATTTTTGACTTCACCTATTGTGTCTTTCATTCCCATGAACTCCGTTACTTTTCTGTTCATGATTTCAAATTCTTCTTTACGTTCGCGCAATGACTTCTTGATGTCATTGATCTCTCTAACTATATTCTCTTTCATCTCATTAATTTGATTTTGGAAGTGTGTGCTCATCTCACTGATTAGTTCTCTCAAATTCTGCATCTCTTCTGGGACTTTGCTGTATTCCTTTTCTTGGGCCATGTCTTCTATTTTCTTAGTATGGCTCATAATTTTTTGCTGGTGCTTAGGCATCTGGTTAGTTTGTATTTTACTTAGATGCTCTATCTCTTTCTCTTTTATGGGGTTTTAGTGGCAGGAGGCTGTGAGTTACCACCGCTCTTTGATTTTTGGCTCAACCTTAATTGTTAGGATTGTTCTGCTGGTTGCTCACAACTGGGCACTGGACCCAGTAATTGGTTGTAGAGTCGTTTCCTAGGGCCTTGGGCAGGGAGACTATAGAGGCCAGGAAACGACTCTCTTACTTATTAATTTTCTTATGTGCACTTCCTTGGTCTGCCAGGAGATGGCGATCTTTGGCAGCTCTCAATTCAATACCTGGTCAGAGCATATTTGTTGTGACACAGACCAGATCAATGTGATGGAGCTTCCTGTCTGGGGGCTAAGAGCCCTGTGATTCAAACTTTCTGAGACAGTTCTCCAGACTTCTCTGGTAGCGCCCCCCTTTTCCCAGCTAGGAAATATTTCCACTCCCTTCTGAATCCTCAACAATCAGTCCCTGTTAGTAGAGGAGGAGGTTGGGAGGTTTGTATATCTTTAGACCCTTGCAGGCTCCAAGGCAAACAATGGCGCAGCCCCACCCAGCCTGGAAGGGCTCTCGGGACAGGGCAGACCAAACCTGGAAGTCCAAAGCAGGGTCAGCCCCAGGCTCTCTCTCCCCTCTCCCGTGGAGTTCTCAACAATTAGTCCAGGCTAGAAGAGAGGGAGGTTGAGAGGGTTGGATTTCTCTAGTCCTTTCCAGGCTCCCAGGGCAAACTGCCGTGTGGAAGGGTCCGTGGGGCTCCGCAGCCCAAATTTCAGGTCAGAACCTGAGTCAGCCTAAGGCTGTGTCCCTCTCTCTCCCCTTTCTGGGAGTGGCAGATCCCTGTAGCCCCCTGCAAGCAGCTGCAGAAGCTGCTACTTTCAATTCACAGTTCTGTAGTCGTGATTTCCCTCTTCTGTCCCTCTCTCCTCTGGGTGGTGTGCTGCAGCCTTCACCTGCTGTCCTAAACCCTAGAAGATCTTTTTCGGGGCTGTTTCAGCTTGTCCTCTAGCTATTTTTCTGGAGAAGAGATTCCCGTGTTTTACTAATCCGCCATCTTCCTGGAAGTCTGAGATATACTTTTATAAATAATTTAAGTCCAACTTCAAATAATGCTATGGGGCTTTATGTGTAGTCAGCTACCTTAGAATATTCCCCATTCCTCCTTCCTGATCTTCTAACATTGTCATTCATTTCACTTAACCATATGCTATAATCAGCCAACACATTGCTACTATTATTACTTTAAACTCAGTTACCAATCAGATCAATTAAAAATAGAAAAAAATGAAAGGTTTTTATTTTGCCCTATGATAACCTTCCTTTCTTCATGTGGACCCAAGTTTCTGGCTTATATCATTTTCCTTCTTGAAGAACTTCTTTTAATATTTTTTTGCAGGGCAGTTATGCTGGTGACAAATTCTCTCTATTTTTGTGTGTCTGAGAAAGTCTTTATTTCTCCTTCACTTTAAATGAACACTTTTTCTGGATGTAGAATTCTAGGTTGGTGGTTATTTTCTTTCAGCACTCTTACTATTTTATTCCACTCTCTTCCTGCTTGCATGGTTTCTGAAAAGAAGTAGTTTTCATTATTATCCTTGCTCTTCTCTAGGTTCGATGGTTTTGTCCCCCTCCCCAGCTTCTTTCAAGATTTTCTGTCATTGGTTTTCTACAGTTTGACTATGATATGCCTGTGTGTAAACTTTTTGCTATTTGTCCTGCTTGGTGTTCTCTGAGATTCCAGGATCTATGGTTTGGTGTCTGCTATGAATTTGGAAAATCCTCAGCCATAATTACTTTAAATATTTCTTGTGCTCTGTTCTCTTTCCCTTCTTGTATTCCAATTACTTGTATGTGATACCTTTGGAAATCATCCCCAAATTCGTGAATTCTTTTCTTTTCTTTTTGTTTTCATTATTTTTTTCTCTTTGCATTTCATTTTGGGAAGTTTCTTTTGACCTATCTTCAAGCTCATTGATTTTTTTCCTTGGCTCTGTCTGGTCTACTGGTGTTACAGTGTTTTGATTTCTGGCATTTTATTTTCATTCTTTTGTATAGTTTCCATCTCTTTGTTTACCTTACCCACCTCTCCTGCACAATTTCTACTTTTTCTATTAGAGCCCTTAACATATTAATCATAATTATTTTATATTCTGCCTGATAATTTCAAAATATGCATAATATCTGAGTCTGGTTCAAATGCTTGAGCTTGCTCTCTCCAGATTATTTTCTTTTTCTTGTCTTTAAGCATCCCTTGAAATTTTTTGTTGTTGCTGAATGCCAAGACATAATGTATTGAGTAATAGGAATGGAAGCAAATAGGACTTTGGTGAGAGGTTTTATGTTAAACTAAGAGTTACACTTTGTTTAATGTTTGCTGTGGCTGTAGGTACTAGAGTCTTCAATTGCTCTACTCTCCTTTGTCTTTGAGTTGCCCTGAGAATTCCTTCTTATACAGAGTGTGCATCTTGCAACTCTTTCAACTGTAGTCCACTGCTTTGTTATGCTGGAACCCTAAAGGGACGGTGGCAAGCTGCTGGGGAGAAGACGTGTTCTATAATCTTATGATTAAATCTCAGTCTTTTAGTTGTCTTGTCTCTGGGATGTGACCTTCATAAGTGATTTGTAGCCCACCCTCCAAGTCCACCCATTTAGGTGGGGCAGGAAGGCTTGAGGGGGGCTGGAGAATAGGCCTGAGTTATGGAAAACATTTTCAGCATATTTTCACAATGGTTACTTTCCCCCTTCCTGTCTGAGCCCTGGAGGGACTTTTCTTGTTTTTGTTTTTTTTTTAATGTGAGAATTTGGTGCAGTTTCTGTCGGTAAGACCCATGAATGTCTGCATTCCTTTAAGGCGGCAGCCCCCATGAGTTTCCCTCACTCATACTTATCCATACTTAGCTTTCAGCAAATTGTCAAAATTACCATCAGACATTTCCATCAGTTTATGATTCTAGCCGCTTTAGCTCCAGGTAAGCAAATCTCACTGGTGACCCAATGTCTACCTGTCTCTCCAGGTTTTGGGGTGGCAGTTTGCCTTGAGACCTCAGCTCTCTCACGGGTCCAAGGAAAGTCACTGATTTTCAATTCAGTTTTTTACTTGTAAGAATTGAGAGTAACCACTGCCACGCTCCTTATATGTCAGAGCTGACACTGGAAGCCTGAGCGCATCCCTGTACAGTGTACAGTTCAATGACTTGACAAATGGATATAGCTGTGAAACCACCATCCCAATCAAGACGTAGGACATCCTCATCCCCTCCAAAAGTGCCCTTGTGTCTCTTTGAAGCCAATGTCCACCCTAGAAGCAATCACTGATGTAGTTTTAGTTACTATATACGACCTTGTCCTGTTCCAGCATTTCATATAAACCGAATCATGTGATATGCATTGTTCTGTATCTGGCTTCTTTTTCTCAGTGTCATATTTTGGAGAGGCATCCATCCATGGTGCTGCATGGTCAGTAGCTTGTTCCACTTTATTGCTGAGTAGTGGTGATTGCATGAATATTCCATTTTTTGTTTTATTAATGTTCTTTCATTGATGGACATTTGCATTGTTTCTAGTTTTTAATATTCAAGAATTTGTGTTCAAATCTTTTTGTTGACATACTTTTCATTTCTTTTGGACAAATACATAGGAGTAGAATTACTAGGTAATATCATAAGTGTATGCTTAACTTTGTAAGACACTGAAAACCTGTTTTCTAAAATACTGCACCATTTTACACCCCTACAGTAGTGTGAAAAAGTTTTGGTAAGTTCACGTTTATACTTTCATTTCTCTTTTTATTATGTACATGTTTTATTTTAAATACTTGAAAGTTGGAATTGAAGTGAGGCTGATTCCACTCTTTCATTGCTGGGTTTCTTCTAATGAAATTTTTCTCTTGGTTATGCATCATCATATTTTCTTGCTTCTCTGCTTGTCTAGCAATTTAAAAATTATTTTATTTTATTTTAAATTTTTTAGGACGTACTGGGGAATGAAACCAGGACCTTGTACATGGGAAGCAAGCGCTCAACCACTTAAGCTACATCCACTCCCCTTGTCTAGCAATTTTGATTGGATGCTGTATATTGTGAATATTTCATTGAAGACTGCATGGTTTTGTTGTCTTCCTTTAAAGAATATCGAGTTGTGCTCCCCTGAGCAGTTACTCTGCTCATGAGGCTGGTTTTTAACCTTAGGGCTGCATTCTAGGGCCAGTTCACCCTACTTCTCAGGTGAGGCCTTTCTGGCGCCTCTACTGAATGCCCCAGGTATTCAGTGAGTGCTTCAGTAAGAGCTTTTCCCACTGCTGGCCAGAGCTCAAATCTCACTGAGCCCTGCGTGAGTGCCAGCAGCTGTTTCGGTCGCAGCTTCACAGCTTACCTTTGTGCAGTGATTATGGTTTTCTCGGCCTCCTCAAGTCTAACCCAACACATGTGGAGCTTTGGTACTTAGTCAAAGACTTAAGGGGACCTCAGTATAGATTTCTGGGGGCTCTTTCTCTGTGTTTCTCTCTCTTCTCTGGTACTCGTCCCTGAAACGTCCAGGCACTCTGCTCTCCTTGAACTCTGAATCTCTACCGTCCACTTGGGAGGCTGCTATGTTCCGACAGGGTTCTCCCTCCCCCCCCACGGTCTGGAAAGCCGGGAGTGCCGCGGGCTCACCTTGCTGGTTTCCTTCTCTCAGCAATCTCAGTTCCAGGCCGCCTGTTATTCAGTGACTGAGCGCATTCCAGATATTCTGCCAGGTTTCCAGTTGCTTGTGGTAGCCAGAAGTGGACGTTGCCACGCGGCTCTCATTCGTCAGTGTAGACCCAGCTCTTGACTCAGTGCCTGGCACCCAGCAGGTGCTCGGCAGGTGCTTGTTGTATGAGCAAACAATGGGAAGAAAAGTAACACCTGTAAGGAGAGTTGGGAGGATTGGGATGGACCACGTGAAGCCACCAGGGAATGACGTGGAACTGTTCTCCACAAATGTTAATCAATTAATGGACAATGGCCAGCGGGAGGCGCTGCTCCTGTCCCATGCCTTTCCCATTCTGGGCTCCGGGGGAACACTGCACTCAGGGTCTGGCTGAGGCGGAGACTGCAGAAAGGCTGCTGGCTGAGCTGGATGAGGGCACTGAGCCCTGGAGGATTCCCAGCTGCCAGCAACCGCTTTCCTCGGCTGTGGGCCAGCGACTCTCTCCAAGACTTCAGCACGGTGGAGAACGTGTGCATGTGCCAGCGGGACCGGCTCGTTCTTCCTGGTCTCCCATCGCCACCTCGGGCTCTTAGGGCGCCATCCTTGTCTCCCTCCGTGACCTCAGGCTTGGTCATGTGACCTGGCTCGGCCCTTGGAATAAGAGTGGCCGTGACCCCTGCCACACTGCACCCGTGGCCTTGAGACCCAAACTTTCTCTCTGCAATGAAAACAGAATGGTCCTGAGTCCTAGACGGATGGAAAATGCCAAACTGACTCCCAGCCAACAAGGAGCTTCTGCTGCTGTAAGCCATGGAGATTTCTGGCTTGCGTGTTATCCCTGCATAAGCTGGCAGGGACCGATGAATAAAGAAATTGGCCCTTGGAATTCAGATGCTTCTAGACACAAAGCCTAAACCTCGAGGCATCGGCTCTGGGGCCGGGCAGGGGAGAGCGAGTGTTGGGGGTTGAAGCGCGTCTCCCACAGAAGCCATGGTCAAGCCTTAAACCCGCCTTCCCATGCGTGGGCCGTTCCTAAGGAGGGCCTGTTAGCTAAGGTGTGGCGTGTCTGTGAGCAGAGCTGCGGAGAGGATGCCAGACGGGGTCAGGGTGGGCCGTCTTCCAGGCCTGGTGGAGAAGAGAAATTCAGGTGCAGCCAGGCAGAAGGAGCCAGAAGCCACCCGTGGAGACCAGGGAGGCCGACCTGCAGGTGACACGGCAGCGCGAGCCCAGGAGCCCTAAGGCGTGCTGCGGCCCTGGGAGAGCGCGAGGCCCATCGAGACCTGACTTTGGACTCAAGCATCCAAAACTGTGAGCCAAGAAGCCCCTGTTGCTGAGCCCGGCAGTGTCCTGGCAGCCCCAGCAGGCGAGACGGGGAGGAAGTGGGGCTTGCAGGATGGAGGGGGCACTTGTTATGTGGCGGTGAAACATATGGCAAAGCTGCCACCCGTGGTCCGTGGAAGGCAGAAAGCGCAGGCGGTTGTAGACTCGGCAGAGAGGTTGGGAGACAGAATGTTCCTGGCGTGTCTCGGCTGCCATTGGCCACGACAGCTATGGTGCTACAGGCAGGGGAGCTCAGCTGGAGCTGTCTGCTTGGCAGTGTCGAAGGAAGCAACTGTTTTCTTATATCCAACCCGTAAAAGGGGAAGTGGAGAAATGCCCGGTGGAACTAAGGCCAGTTACACCGGCCAGGTGGTGGCGAGCAAACCCGGGAGGGCTGAGTCTCGGAACAGCTTCAGGTGACAGCGCAGTAAATTCCCTCAGTTCAGAGGGAATATCCCGGGAAAAGAGCTCGCGGCACCGCTCGGCCCCGGAAGCTGGGTGGGCTCCCCGGGCCGGACAGGCCTCCAGAGCCAGGCGGTCTGCAGCTCAGGGAGCGCCCGGAGCCGCCGGCAGAGCAGCTGGATTCTGAGCGCGAGGCTGGGGTGGGCGAGGCTGGGGTGGGCGAGCGGACCTCCACCCTCCGGAGCGCAGCTGCTCGCGGCCTCTTCAGGTGCGGCCGAGAGGGGGCTGGAGGAGGAGGCGCCTGGCAGAGGGCAGCGCGGGGCCCGTGACCACGGCCCCGGCGTCCCCAGAGCCGCCTCCAGCGTGGTGGCCGACTCGGCCCGGGTCGCGGCGCGTCCTTGGCCTTGGCACTAGACGCCCCACGCCCGGGTGTGGCCTCGGGCGTGTGCCGGGCAGAAGGCCCAGCCGCAGGGGAGGACGGACACCCGGGGCCTCCGCCCCTCCGGGAAGGGCTCGTTCATCCCGCCCGCCCCGTGCCCCCGTGGCATTCAGTGCTGGGCGTGGAGGACGACGGTCCCTCTGCTCTTGGGTCTCTGGACTTCGAACCCGAGGGCGCTGGGCGCGACCTAGGGCTGTCTCCCACGGCCGTGCGTGGGGAAGAGGGCCTCGACAAAGTAAGAGCAAGCGGCAGGGGGGCCGCCGTGTCCAGGGCACGCTAAGAGCACCGAGGGGCGCGCGTCTCGGAAAGTGACTGCCCCGTCCCAGGAAAGCAAGTCCCGCGGAGCAGTGCCGCAGCTGCCCTGCTGCCCACCGGCCGCACCCGCAGGTGCCGGGGAGGCAGGTGTGGCCTCACCGCCCCTCCCTCGGAGGCCCTCGCCGGCCCCAGGCGGGCATGACGGCGGCTCGCCTCTGTCCCCCTGCCCTGCGCCCACCCGGGCCAGCCCGGCTCCCTCTGGCCTTGCAAGCACTGCCTGCCGCCCCTCAACTCGCTGCGTCCCAGGCCCCCCGGCTTGACACATTCTAAAGCAAGGGGGAGAGGAGAGCCAGGAGCAGACCCCTGCCGAGCAGCTACCTGCCGGGGCTCAGGTCTGGGTGGAGTGAGGCTCAGCCCAGACAGGTGGGTCACCTGGGCAGCAGCCCCGGGGAACAGGGGCGTCAGCCTCCTTGGCACCAACTCTTTTTTTCTTTTTCTTTTTTAAAATAAGGCTGTGTTAGCACTTTTTAAAAATATAATTGACTTTATTTATTTATTTGTTTGTTTGTTTGTTTGTTTGTTTATTTTTAGGCCGTACAAGGGATTGAACCCAGGACCTTGTCCATGGGCAGCAGGTGCTCAACCACTGAGCCCCTGCTCCCCCAACATTCTTTTTGCTCTCAGGGACTCCTCTAAAGTCTTCAGAGGCTTTCGGCTCCAATCTGAATATGTATCTTTTAAATACTTTACGAATGTGAGGGCTTTTTGCAGATGATTTCAATCCTCCAGCTATTAGAGAAATTGGGGTATAACAAAGATTAAGGAAAAATTACTTCGGGAGGAGAAAGAGGAGAAGATCAAACGCTTATCTGTACAAATAAATTCAGTGCAATCCACAATTAAGCAGCATTTGACATTTAAAAAATATTTGATCCATGTTTTGGCTTCCAGAACTGCTTGAGGGAGCTGTGATGTGTAAATTACATTTAAATCAGGGTTAAATATAGTTCTCTGGGAAAGACTGTAGGATTTAAATTGCCTAATTATTTGGGGGAAAGAATCTGTTCTCCGATAATTAGGAGAACGAGGTTGTTTGACTTGTTGGAGAGAGAGGTTGAGATCAGAAACGGTTTCCCGCCTGGGAGGCCGGGGGATGCTGCCCTGGGAGGGTCGGTGGCCACGGGGGGCTGGGGCGGGGAGCCGGCAGGTAGGCCCAGGCGGGGCGAGGCGCTGCAGCCCCAGCCCCTGGAGGTCTGTGGCCAGCGGGACCCCCAGTGGTGGGAAACAGAAGCCGACAGCTTGGGTGCCGCGCCAGAGGGGCCGCACGGGGCCAAGCACGGAGCGGTGCCAGCTTTCCCTGGCTGGGCCGGCTGGCACCCGGGGCACCCCGGCTGTGGCCAGGCGCCTCGGAAGCAGGTCTGGCGGTGCTGAGCCAGCAATCCGTTAATTAGGTGACATTTCTAAAGTCACTTGGGGGAAGGGTGTGGGTGGCAGTCTGCCTTCTGGAGGAAAATCAAAGCCGTGGCAGTCGCTCCCTCCTGGCCCGAGACTCAGTCAAGGTTGTGCTGAGCCCCGGTTTGAGAGGAAAGCAGTAGCACCCGTGGCCTTGGGCCAATGCGGGGGGAGGTCTTGGAGCCTCTCCTTCCTCCTCCGTGAAACGGGGAGGATTTTCTAAACCTCAGGCTGAACCGTGGTGCAGGGGAGTGGAGCATGGAGGCAGACGGCCTGGCTGGGGCTCGCTGCTGTGTGACCCTGAAGGAATCACTGAAACTCTCTGGGCTGCCGGTCTCCATCTGAAACGGGGACGACGGCACTTACCACCTAGGGTTGCTGGGGGAGAAACTGAGATCATGTTTATCTAGCAGGAGTTCAGCCATCCCATGGACACTTACTGAGCCCCTGGTCTGCGCCTGGCATCCTCCAGGCCAGCTAATGAGCGAGCAGGGTCCTGGCATAGTGGCCTCGTGGGGTGGCAGGGGTGGCAGGGGTGGGAGGGCCCCTCAGGGGTGAGAAGGGGCAGCAATTCCACGGCCACCAGGGCTATGGGAGAAGGCTGAGGGCGGTGAGGCTCTGTGAGGGGCCACAGGCTGGGCCGGGAGGGGCACAGAGGGGACTCGGGATTTTATTCCGAGAACAGTGGAGTCCCAGGGCTTGGGGCAGGGGGCAGCCGAGAAGGCGGGGGGCTGGGCCGGGGGCAGGCTGGGGCTGGCGAGGGTGCTAGTGGCAGAGGTGGGTGTGAGTGCCTGTGTGTGGGCTTGTGCCTGTGCGTGAGCCTGTGCGTGTGCCCGTGCGTGAGCGTGTGCCTGTGCGTGAGCCTGTGCGTGCCCCTGTGCGTGTGCCTGTGCGTGCACCTGTGCGTGTGCCTGTACGTGTGCCCCTGTGCGTGAGCCTGTGCGTGTGCCTGTGCGTGTGCCCCTGTGCGTGTGCACCTGTGCGTGTGCCCCTGTGCATGCGCCTGTGCGTGAGCCTGTGCGTGTGCCTGTGCGTGTGCCCCTGTGCGTGTGCACCTGTGCGTGTGCCCCTGTGCATGCGCCTGTGCGTGAGCCTGTGCGTGCGCCTGTGCGTGTGCCCCTGTGCGTGTGCCCCTGTGCGTGTGCACCTGTGCGTGTGCCCCTGTGCGTGTGCCCCTGTGCGTGCCTGTGCGTGTGCCCGTGTGTGCCCCTGTGCGTGCGCCTGTGCATGTGCCCCTGTGTGTGCCCCTGTGCGTGCGCCTGTGCGTGTGCCCCT
>JAKSZT010054521.1:95105-118964 GCA_026826555.1 Tolypeutes matacus
GGGGCAGGAGGGGCAGGAGGGGCAGGAGGGGCAGGAGGGCCGGGGGCCTGGAGGGCCGGGGGCCTGGAGGGACAGGGGGCCAGGAGGGCCAGGAGGGCCAGGAGGGGCAGTGCCAGCGTCACGGGGGACGCGCCTGCCGCCTTCCTCAGCCCCCCACGCCCTGCAGGGGCGGTCCCCGCGTCGAGGCCGGGCGCCGAGGAGCTTTCCTGGGAGTGGATCGGAGGCAGGTGGGACTCCTGGGCCCCCGAGGCCTCTCTCTCGCCATCCAGGCGGCCAGACACCCTCAGGTCAGCGCCGCCCACCGGCACCCCAGCCTCCCGTGCACGCCGCAGGCGCTCTGGGGGAAGGAAGCGCACCTCTCCCTTTGGTTCCAGAGAGAAAACCCCAGGGCGGCCGCGGCTGGCTTGGCTTGGACCGTGTGCCCACTCTGGGACGGTCACCTACTGCCATCGGGGCGGGCGCCGAGGCCCGCAGCCCCCAGCCCGTAGGGCTGCAGCTGAGGCTGGAGCAGTGCCTGGGGTGCCTGAGCTTCCCCTGCACGGATGCTGCCCCGTGGACACGGGGGGCAGCGGGCAGCGGGCGGCCTGTCCCTACACCAACCGTGCATTTGCCAGGACCAGGGCTGAGCAGAGTGGGACCTCCTGCTTCTGCCCGTGCTCATGTGGGAATTCAGGGGCACTTTGAGTGGAGCTCCACAAAATCCTGCTTTTTCATTTTGTGTCTATTCCACAGCCTCGGTGAGTGGCCTGGCACCTGCACGGCTGAGCTGCTGTCTAATTCCCAGGAAGAGACCCTGAAGATAAACTTAGCCTCCTCTGCCCCCTCCCCAGCACCCCTTCGGCATTTACAGGAGGGAAAGGGCAAGGGAAGCCCTTGAGGGCAGGGATTGGGGTTCGGTCTTGATGCTGGAGCCCGGGGCAGAAGTCCTTGGCAGGGGGCTGCTGCACGCGGGAGCTGGCTGGCTTTGTGGGGTCCCTGCCCCAGTCCCTCTCCAGAAAGGCAAGGCCTGAGTTTCTCTGGGGGCTGCCCAGGGGCTGAAATGGCACCTCCCCAAGGTCCACCTGGGGCCTGGCCTCAGAGGCTCAGCTGTGTGTTTTTACCCCGCAGGCACAGGGAAGGCTTCTTGGGGCGTCTCGGCTGTGGGGGTGGACATGTGGTCGCTGGGCATCTGTGCTCACCTAGGCCAGAGAGGAAGGAGGAGATCAGAGGAGCCTGAGCTTCCAGAATGCTGAGACGGTGCTGGGATGGTGCTGAGGCCAGGAAGGGTGGCCCTGGAGTGGACAGCCGAGGCTTTGGGATGGCTGGGTCTGTGCTGAGGCCAGAGGGTCTGCCTGCAGGGTGAGGGGTGGTGTGTGGGCAGGCCAGGCAGAAGATTCCCACTGGGCTCAGAGAGGTTGCAGACAGCCTTAAGGAGCCCAGCACGCCTGCGCCTGCCCCAGGTAGGAATGCTGCCACAGAAGGAAAGCCTCCTTCCTGGGAGAGAGGAGCTCACTGGGCATCCAGCCTTCTGGGGTCTCTGTGACCCACCTCCCAGCAAGAGCCTGTGTGGTGGACGGAGGCTGCTGCTCGGCACATCTGGCTGGGTGGAGGGGAGGGGCGGGGAGGGGGGCTGGTGAATTATTTAGAGTTGCCAAAGGTGTTGAGTTAGATGCTAATTAAAAAAGTGATCTGCAATGCACTGCTATAAAAGAATAATAGAATTCCAGTCTCATTTGTTCCGCTCAGCTTCCTTGGGTGCACAGAGGCAGTGCGTTCCTGTTGTCTGTGGAGGATAGCGGAGGGGTGGGCCCTTCCCTGGAGGCCCGCGGCCGGGCACCGAGCCACCCGCCCGTCTCGTCTGGCTGGGGCCCGGGAAGCAGGCTGCTGAGCGCATGCTGGCGGAGGGGTGGCGCCAGTCCCCCCAGGAACCCCCAGCGGCCCTCAGCGGGGTCGAGGAACGGGACTCGTGGAAAAGGTGAGGGCTTTGCCGGCCTGGGTGGCCGTGCTCCCTCGCTGAGGCCTCCGAGTGAGGCCTTCTAGTGGGCGCCAACCCGCAGGGCGGCACATCCAGGGTCATGGGCCAGGGGAGGGCACTTTTCCCCTCAGGGCTGAGAGAGGAATAGGGGGCTGGAGCCCAGGGCTACGGGAGGAGAGGCCCTGGAGAGGGGCTGGGGGGAGACTGGAAACCTTTGATCACGTGTTTCGGTCCTGACTCAGCTTCCACGAGAGCTCACCCTCACTGAGAGTGAGGCCTGACAAGCCTGCTCCGCGCCCAGGGTGTGCCCTGGGCAGGGCTGGAGATGGGAGGCTGGAGGGCCCAGGGCGCCTCTCCCAGGTAGGGGCCTGGGGTGGGGGTGGGGGTGGGGGGCCGAGGCCCCTCTGGAGCCAAAGCTGAGTTGTGAGCAACAGCCCGGCATCCCAGGGTGCAGGGGCGCACTGCAGTTCAGCAGAACGCGCCGAGGCAGGGGCCACCGCACCGTCCTTGGGGATGAGAGGGGACAGGCAAACGAGGCAGCGCATGGCCCCTGCCGCGAGCGCGCGCAGCACGTGCACGCCGTAATTGGATATTATCTCAGCACAAATGAGCACTGATTTCTCCAGGCTTGGCGACAGCGCCGTGTCGGGCGAGGGAACGCCGTCATTAGGCATGTCAAGGCTCTTTGTCTCCCGGTTTGAAGCTGGTGATTGATTCTCGTTTCTTCGTTTGGTCAAACTGCCCCAAGTACAATGGGAGTAGGAACAGAAAAGGGAGGCTGCAGAAAGAGGCGTGTTTAGGGGAACAATTGCTCATCACGACAGCGGCCCCTGCATGACGGCTCCTGGCTCGTCCCTTGCAATGGAGGCTGCTTTGGAAATCTGGCTGGGAGACAAGATCTGTGATCAGGGCCGGCGTGGGCTCTATGGCTAGGAGAGACGACGGAAAGGTGGCCAAAGGGGGAAGACAACAGAACTAGGTGGGCTTCATGGAGAGAGGGCTGAGTGAGGCTGCCCCCCACCCAAAGGGGAAACAAGCCACACCCATCAGTAGAGGAATGCGAAATAAGCTGGTGCACCCATTCTACAGAACAGCCTGCAGCAGCCAAAAAGCATGCAGTAGATGTACAGAGACAGGAAAAGTGGAGCATATCAGCTAATACAGTGCTCGCTGCTGTAACAAATGAACCTAACGTCTGGTACTTGATATAAGGTAAATTCAGTCTTTCCTCAGGTGGTTTCTGGAGGGGGGATCTCTGCAGTGATTTGAGGTCGAGGGTCATCCTAGTGTGGGTTCTGCCTTCCTGTGGGTGTCACTCCTGCCAGCGGAGGAGGAGAGAAGTGTTGAAGGTGCAATGGAGGTCCAGCCATAAATTCAGAAGGAAAAGTCAATCCTGGGGTGGTGAGCAGTTAACAGCCTCCTTAACAATATCCAAGACTGAGGAACTGGCAGCAAAAGAGAAACACCAGGACAATCTAGGCTATGTGGTGCCATCTACAGAAAAATACACGCACACATACACGCAAAGGAGTAGAGAATGTCCTGGGATGATACACACGAAACAGAGAATGGTAGTCATGTCCTCAGCTTGAACTAAAGGAATACAACAGAATTTCTACCGTGTCTTTATGCTTTGAATTTGTCGTGATACAAATCTATTGAAAAACTAAACTTGAATGAAGTCTAAGAGGGATGGAGACGAGAAGTACTGAAACTAAGCCGTGCGGGGACTATCCGCCCAGGGACACGTCCAGCTCCCTTGGACCACCCCCAGGCCACCCCCACTGTCCTGCAGCAGCCCCTCAGGCATCCTGACGCCGGCGTCTGCACAGCTGTGCTTCTTGGCGTCTCCGCCAGCCTGGGCTGTGTTCCTGGGCCTCTGCCTCCCAAAGCCCCAAGGCTGGGAGGGGTGAAGGGATGGGTAGCGAGGGGCACGTCAGGGCTCTGAGCTGGATGAGTGGGTGGCCCTGCAAGGCCCCCGAGTCACAGCCCTTCACTGTGGCCAAGTGCGGGGCCCTGGGCTGGCGGCCGAGGGCACGAGGTGGCCGAGCCTGGGCCCCCCTTGCAAAGCCGTGCAGCCGGGCTGCTCCCAGGCTGTCTGGGGGCACGAGAAGGCCCCTCGTGAGGGCTGTTTTGGAGAACCGGCGGGAGGGGAGAAGGGCCTTGGGCACGGCGGCGTCAGGGGCCTGGAGGCTGCAACATTGCCCCGCGGCCACGTGCTGGGTCCCAGAAGGTCCAGGACGAGGCCCAGCGCCACCGCCCGGCCACGGGGGCGCCATCGGGGGGCGCCAGGTTGCGGCGGCCTCAGTGGCTCGGCGGCGAACGCGTCCGGCAGGCCTCAGGGCCCAAGATGGCCGCCGCGGGAGGCGGGGAGCGCGCCCTTTGACCCGGAGACCGTATTTCCCGAGAGCCCCTGGGGGGTCCTCCCTTTACATCTCATTGGCCAGAGCTGTGCCACGTGCTCGCCCCAAGACCAATCACCAGCCCCGAAGGGACCGCCGCCGCCTCGCGGGCCTGGGGAGGCGGTGGCCGCCGGGCAGCCGCCAGGGCGCCGCGCGTGTTTCTTTCTCTTCTTCTCTTTAACGTCAGGGAGGGAGGCAGCGGGGCGCGGGGCAGGCGCTGCGCACGGTTCAGGCACTGCCAGCCGGCGAGAGCGCGGCGGACGCGCCCCAAGCCCTTTCCTCCCACAACCGCCCCGGCGACCCGTCGTAGGGACGAGAAACGGGCCCAGGGCCCAGCACTGCGGTGGGGGCCGCGCCGGCCCCGAGGGCGCCCGAGAGCCCGTGGGGAGCCCTCGCCGCGTTGGCAGCCAGCCGGCCTGAGCTTTCTCCGGAGCTTCAGCCGACTTCCTGGGCGATGGAGCTCCTGAATTTAGAAAAAAGGAATAATGGAAATAAGCACAAAGGAAAATAGTCACCCTCAGTTACCGCACCCCAGCGACACCCCCAGCCTGGACATCACATTTGGGTGTCAAAGGCTTTCCGGAATTTCCTGTGCCCATGTTCCTGTTTGTCACCCCTCTTGTTACAATCTGAGATTATATCACATGTACTGCTTTTTAAAGTCTCAAATTTTGTCAATAAATATTTGCCCAGAGCAATGCCTGGTACTTGTTTAAATTCCTGTTCTCTGAATGCACTGCCAATCTGGGCTCTTTGTGACACTTCCAAGTCTTCCTTGCTGTGATGGCGGTTCTCTGTCACCTCTTCAACATGAGGCCCAGAGCCTCCTCCCATCTCTGGCTCAGCCACTTGCAGCTTCCTGCTGCTTTCCCTGAAGGCCCTAAGCACCTGCCTCAGGACCTTTGTACTTCCCAGGACTTTTGCCTGGGGTGCCCCCACCCCTAATCTTCTCATAGTTCAGCCATCACCTCATTGGGGTCTCTGCTCAGTTACTGCTTTATCAGAGTCTTTCTGTCTCCTCTGGCCATGTAAACACCCCATCATCTTGCCCCACCCAGGCCCACCCCATTTTCTTTCCTTGAGGCACTTAATCGCCATCTGGAATTTTATTTCTGTTGCTTCTTTGCTTAGGGTCTGCCTGCCCCACTGGAAAGTAAGCTCTCAGCAAGACATGCGTGTCATTCACCACGTGTCCAAGCACCCTGCACAGTTGTGCTCAGGAACTGTTTGCTGAATACATGAATGGATGCTTCTTGGACTCTTGTCTACTTTTTTTTTTTAAGATTTTATTTATTCATTTCTCCCCCCCTTGCTGCCTGTGCTCGCTGGGTCAGCTAACCACGCCGTGCGGGCGGGCCTGCCCTCACCAGGAGGCCCCGGGAACCGAACCCGGGGCCTCCCATATGGTAAATGGGAGCCCTACTGATTGAGCCACAGCCGCTTCCCATGGACTCTTGTCTACTGATTTCCCCCAAGTTAATCCTCAGAGGTAGCTCTGTCCAGCCAAACCGCAGGTGTGGCTCACAAATTGCCAAAATGCTGCTCAGAGGCGGTGGGCCCATCCGCCCTCCCTCTCACCCACTCTGCCTGCTTGCCTACTCCCCACTCTGCCCACATTTGAGAGTATCCTTCTTTGAATCTCTGCTGCCAGCCTGGTGACAAGTGGCCTTTCATGGTTACAGTCCGTAGGACATTTTCCATGGTTTTGATTATTTGTCCTTTTGTGACTGGCACTCTGACCTTTGTGCTCATTTTCCTACCCAGCTGCCCAGTTTTTTGTCTTGATTCCGTGTTCACACTTCAGTGACAGGATTAAGACGGTTTTGTTCCAGCAGTCTGCAGGGAGTCAGGGGGAGGTGGCTCGGGGAGAGGAGGAGTTTGCGTTCTGTCAGGTTGAGTCCTTGCCTCGTCTGGGGAGGGGATGTATTGTCACACGGTGGGGCCCTGCCTGTGTGTCCCCCTTTTCATAGCCACAGGAATTGGCTCTAAAGCATCTTGGTCTGGGGATGTGCTTGTGTCACCCTTGTCAGTCACTGCTGGGCACCACCCTGGCTCTCTCCAGTGTGGAGAGGGTGCCCCAGCCTTTTGGAGGGGGCCCCTCGAGGGCAGCTCCACAACCCCTACTCCATGTGGGAGCAATGGGCAAACCCAGGGTGCCCACATCCCCCCCACGACTGCCTGTGCAAACGTTCTTTCCCGAATGGTCCTTCAGCCTCCCCTTTGTCCTTCTGACGGCTGTGTTGTTTCAATTACTGATAATTGATGTTCTCCCAGAGCCTTTACCAGCAGTTCCCTGTGTGCTTGGCTTCACTGCATGCCCACGGAAGGCCAGAGAAGGTATGGCAGGGCCCAGGCCCAGCTCTCACCGTCTACCACCCAGCGCCCTCTGGACCTCAGTGCAGGGCCCGGGCGGAGGCTGTGGTGGTGACAGCTGTCCCCACGGATTCCCTTTGTGTTTGAAGAGCCCACTTGGGTGGGTCTGATGGTCCCTGCATCACTCGGACAGCAGCCAGGACCTAGCGCTGCTCGGCCAGGTGCGGCCTGTGCCTGGTGATGTGTGCTGGGCCCTCTAGGTGTATTGGGGACAAATGAATGTGGCCACGGGGCAATTACAGCTGCTCCTCCCTCCCCACCATCTGGGGCGGTTCTTCCTGCTGGGCTGTGGGAACTTTCAAAGGTTTTGGGGTAATGGGTCTCGGGTAGAAGAAGCCAAGAGGGAACTGAGCTCCGGGAGGGCATGGGACAGCCCAGAGAAGGCACCGTGAGGTCTCACATCTGGGGGTGTGAGGCGGGGAAGGAAAGGGGGGAAGGGAGAGGAGGAGGCTCAGCAGCAGCTGCAAGAGCTGGGGGTGGGGGGAGATGGAGCTTCCAGGTTAGACTGGCTGCTGGGGCCAGGGTCCTGGAGGAGCCAGGCGTGGGTCCAGGGGCCTGGGGGTGTCGGCATACAGTGCCTCCCCAGCCTCGCCCTCTTCAAGGCCGCTGAAGGCTCTCCACCAGGCATCTCCAGGCTGCCACGCGCCAAGGCAGGCCCAGAAGGCGAGCGTCTGTCCCCCCTCCACGGCCTCCTCCCAGCAGGCAGCTGTCCTGCCCTGGGCGGACGAGGGCGCCGAGGCCTGGGGAAAGTGGGGCCGCCTCCTGCAGCCGTGCCCTCCTGCGTCTCGAGCCTCTTGGGCCTCCTTTGCGGGGAGGCCTGGCCTGCCCCTCGCAGGAGGGAGCTTGGCGAGCCGGAAAGCGTCCCCATTTCGTGATATCCAAGGGACTCCGTGGGAAGCTCTTGCCAGGGCCCCCCTTCCCAGCATCCCTGAAGCCCCGGCAGGTGCGGGTCCCCGGCGGCTGCGCAGTCCTTCCCGGGGACGCCACGTCACACTTGGCGCGTCCGAGGAGCCGCTGCTGGGTGCGTGTGGGGGCCTCTGCTTTCCCACATGGTGCGGGGTCGTGGCCTGGGTGCTCAGCACACGCGTGTGGGCGGGGGCCGACTCGGAACCACTTCTCCGGGCCTGAATGGGCAGCGGCTCTGCGGGTGGCAGTGGGTGGCCTCTGGCCGCTGGCCCTGGGTGTTGAGCCGGCAGCTCGGGCAGGAGCAGCCCCGGCTTCCACTGCCTTCTCTGCAGGAAAGCTGGGCTTTGTCCTACCGGCACCTGCGGGTTCCGGTGGATTCTAAAACATTTAATACAGATCTGGCTTCCAGTCTCAAAATGTTCTGTGCTCTTCCATGTCCTTATGGGAAGAGGCTTGGGATGTTTCTTGCCTCGACTCCCAGCAGCCCAGGAGCCGGGGACAGCGGTGCTGGCGTCCACGAGCACCTGCGCTCGTGCCCTCACTGGACGCCTTCGTCACCCCCAGGTCACCACAGAGCTGGCCGGCTGACCCCCTTCAGGGGTGGAGACGCTGCCCAGAGCTGACAGTCAGCTCCCCCATGCCCAGGCCTCACCTGCCCCGAGATCTGCTTTGTCCACCATGATGCTTCCAGATAATTCGGGAGCCCGGAGGACACTGAGGGCGGGGGGTGCATGGCAGTGGCCTGAGCAGTGGATGCTGGGACGGGGAAAGGGGTGTGAGAGCAGGCAGGGCGGGAGTCCTGGAGGAGCCGGGGGCGGGGGAGGCTCTGGGCCCCCAACTCCGTCCTGCCTGGACGAGGAGCGGTTTCGTTCACCCGGCCCTGCAGGCGCTGGGCACACGATTGAATCCTGAGCTTCAGGCATGGCCAGGACTGCGCGCTCGGCCTGCTGGGCACAGGCTCGTGACTTCCCCAGGTGAGCCGTGGAGGCACATACCCCTGTCCCCCCACGCGCCCTGGCACACCTCCCCCCCGAACCCCCCACACCCTGGCATACCTCCCCCACCCCCCACCCCCTGGCACACCTACCCCCGACCCCACGCACCCTGGCACACCTCCCCCCTGCCCCTGCCCCCCGGGGCTCCCGGCTTTCTTGTAAACCTTGCCTTTGCAGCTGCTGGTGGCCAGGATTGGCACCTGCTGACCTTGAGCTGCCCGGGTGGGCTGCAGCTGGCATGATGAGTTGGCAGATCCGACCCTGCCTTCTGACAAGTGACTGTTCCAGGGAAAATGGGAAATAACGACTGGGGCTGGCAGCAGGTTTCTAAGAGGGACCCCAATGCGCACCGCTCGTCCTGGCTGTTTAAGGAGTCACGACCTCCTGAAGAGACCGCGACAGGAAGTGCTCGAGACCCCCTGCCCGGCTTCCCCTGCTGGAGGAGCTGGGGCTGGGGCTGGGCGGCCCGGTGGCGCTCGCTGCCGCTCCTGCACCTCTGCTCGCTGGCCTGGAGGGCTGCCGAGGCGGGCTGGCGGGGGACTCGCTCTGTGGGCTTCGGGAGGGGGCGGCTTCTGCGGGAGCCTTGGGCCTGGATGGACCTGGGGGCACGAGGGCATTTGGGTGGCTGACCCCCTGGGTTCCAGGCCCAGCTTCGATGGCAGCAGAGTCCTTGGGCAGGTGGGCTGTGGAGGGAAGGATGGATGAGGGAAGGCATGGCTGGAGGCCCCCAGGAGGCTCCCTGGCCTGTGTCCCCAGAGCCTCGGTGAGGCCCCTGGCTGCAGGGCCTGCCCAGGGCTGCCCCGTGGGCTCCCTGAGGCCCAGCAGTCAACCTGGTGCTTTGAGGGCTCCAGAGGCCTGGGGTGGGGGGTCTTTGGCCATCGCCCTGGGCCCCCTCTCCTCCCTTACCTCTGTGCCGGGGCTGCGGGGGCAGAGGGCAGAGGGCGGTGGGGAGGGGGCTGGGGCTCTTTCACTCTGGAGCAGCTTGCTCTTGGGAGCTGAGACCCAGCCAGGAAGGGGTTAAAGAAAGAAGCATCTTGCGCTCCGGCTCTGTTAAGAAAATGATATTCTGCTGTTTGACGTCATTTTAATTCCATTTCAAGGGCATTTAATCTCATTTGCGCGATGACTAAGCCTCGGCCTTGGACGAATTACCATGTGGCCTCTTTTCCGAGGGGAAATGGGATCCTCCTAACGGAGACATGGCGTCATCGAGTCCTGCTGCGCCTGGGCGGGGTGGGGAGGGGGGCTGTGGTCGGGACCTGACCCCGCGCGCAGGAGGACTGGGCAGGAACTTTCCAGAGCATGCCCTCTGCCTCACACACAGGGTAGAAAACGGGTCCACAGCCCTAGGGCCGCCGTTCCACAGGGGCGGCGCCGGGCTGGGGGTGACGGGGTGCAGGGCCTGGGGGGCTGCTTGTTGCTGTGGGGCTGGCCCCCCTGCAGCCCGGCAGGGACCAGGCAGACGCCCCCTGGATCCAGGGCAAAGTAAGGGGTGCTGACCTGGACCAGTTGGAGGGGGCTGAGTAGCATGGCCGAGCTGGGAAACTGAGTCACAGCCAGGCAAGGGTCCTGGGGCTTCCTCTGTAACCCCACTGTGACGCTCAGCCTCGGGGGCCTGGGGTGGCCTGGACAGCTTGCCCCACCCCCAGTTTGCCTTCAGTAGCCCAGAACCATGAGCTCACAAGCCTCTGTCCGCTGCCCACTCGCCTCCGTGACTGCTGTCATCTCCATGCCTTGCAGAGCCAAAGGAAAGACTTTCTCACTGTAACTTCAGGCCTTGGAGAGGCCCCAGGAAGTGGAGAAGGGGCTGAGGGGCCTTGGCAGGTGCAGCCCTGGGGGTCCGTGTATACTGTCCTCAGGACCAGCAAGCTGAGCCACAGCCCCCGGGACCCTCCCCGGGACCCTCGGGCCTGAGTTGGGTGACGCCTCCGAGGGAACCTAGGGCCCGGCTGGCCCAGCCTGCAGAGCCCCCAGGCTTCCCGCCTGCACTGCCCTGCCCTGGGCTCTGCCTCCGGCCCGCACCCCCAGGCTGGCTTAGCCTTCCTGATCCCGGCAGGGCCCAGGGCTGCTCTTCCTGGCACCGCCCCTACCCCCACCCACGTGTCCAGGCACCAGGCCAGCAGGTGGCTCACACCTGGGGTGGGGGGGAGGCGTCAGCCACCTGCTGCCCTGACCCCCTCCCCACAGCCCCAGCGAGCGCCCGCTGAAGGGAACAGAGTCGTGGCACAGGCTGCCCAGGAAGGGGGGTTACGACAGGTGACCTTGGGGCTGGGAGTCTGGGGTCCTGCAGGCCGTCAGCACCCTACCCGGGCCATTTGGAGGAGCCTCAGCCCTGAGTGTGAGATTGGGGGGGGCAGGGAGGATGAGCCTTCTGCCAGGCGTCCCTCCCCGCTCCCTGATGGCTCTGAAGGCTGGGCAGGGCTGGGGTGGGGGCCACAAGGCCTGGGTAGGGGACACCCTCCCCGCCCTGTGCAAGCATCTGGTTTCCCTCCTGCTGGCGTCTAAGCTTTCTGGAAAGTTCTGCAAAAACCCCTTTAACCACTCTGGCCTGGGCTTAGCTGTGCGTGGGCATTTAAGGGCGGTGGGAAGGGGGTGGGGACGTCCCAGACCCCACTTTGCACAACTGCAGGGCTTGTGCAGTAGGGGTTGCAGGGCCGGCCCGGCAGGGCGCTCCTGGGGCTCCCTCGGGCTTCCTGTTGGGCCCTGGGGTCCTGTGCCCAGCACCCTCGCCGCGCCTGGCACTCTGGGGGCTCAAACGCTGGTCCCCGTGGGAGGAGCCTCCTGAAGGTTACTCTGCGGTGGTCAGTCGCCCGCCCAGAGGCCGAGGGCAGGGGCCTGCAGCTGCAGGTGCCGGGCCCACTCCAAGGAAAGACCCAGAAGCTGCAAACCCCCAAGCTCGTGCCTCTGTCCCCCACCTGCACACCCATCCCTCCACCTGCCCGCCCATCCCTTCATTTCTCCCTCCTCCCTCCTTCCATCCCTCCACTCATCTGCCTACCCACCCACCCATCACCTCTCCTATCCCAGCATCCACCCACCCATCTTTCTATCCCTCCACCCATCCCTCCACCCACCCGTCCTTCCCCCCAGCCATCCTCCATCCACCCACCCACCCTCCCTCCCACTACCTGTCCATCTACCACCTCCATCAATCCATGCATCCCCTCCCACTACCCACACTCACATCCATCCATCCAACCACTGACTCCTATATCCCTTCCCTCCCTCTGTCCACTCAACGTTTATTTGGTTCTGCTGTTCTCCTGGGCTCAGACCCAGCACCTGTCTGCAGGAAGCGCCCATCTAGCCGGGGGGGGACTGTGACAACCCAGTGCGTGTAACACCCTGGCTGGGGGGCTGTGGCAGAGCCAGGCTTTGGGGTAGGGGGTGGGGTGGGCAGCTCAGAGGAGGCCCCTCGCCCCAGCTGGTTTATAATTATAAGCCTTTCAAATAAAGCTCTCCATGAAATGTGTCTTCAAACTCTGTTTAATGCCAGTTCTTTGTAAGGCCTCTCAGGTGAGTAGGATTCACAAAGGAAATGATAATCCTTTGTCAGACCCCTAATTTGGATCTGGGAATGTCTTAGATGGTTGCCTGGAAGTTCTGACAACCAGACTTTGGTCCCAGAGACCCCTGGAGGCCGGGCGTGGGGTGGGAGCTCTGGTACAAACAGTGCTGTGGGCACAGGGGTCAGGGCCGGGAAGGTCGCCGAGCCTGGGCGCGAAGCGAGGAGGGGGCCGAGGGGCCTCTGCTGGGCGCCGTTTACCTTTTGCTGTGGCGCGACTTCTGGGGCCTCAGCTTCCTCCTGGGTGAATCAGGGGTGCTAACTCCTCCTGCAGGTGGCTGGACCCACAGGTGCTTGTACTTGGCAGAGGTGGAGGGCCCTGGCCCGAGGGAGGTGGGAGGGGCCTCCTCCTGGGCTGGACGCCCTCTGGGGCCTCAGGGCCTGGCCCGGTGACAGCCCTGGCCTGGAGCTGGCTCCCTCTCATTGGATTATCTCATTTGCAAACAATAAATGTCAACAAGCGGGAGGCTGGTCAGGCTTTCCTCCGGGGATGCAAATGCAGCCTTATCTGCCTCTGCCCTTTATTAAACAAGCACAGGGACCTGCCGATGAACAAGACAATTACATGTAAATGGTGGCATCTCCCTGGTTCCTTCCCATTAGGGAGGCGCCCGGGTGGCGGGTGCTGGGCGGTGGGAAGCTGGGAGATGCCCAATCCGATTATAAGGCAGCTGAGAGGCAAGGCTGACCTTCCGCTTTTAGCTACTGACCGGCGCCCCAGAGCGGGCTGCGGCCGGGACGCCGCGCTCTGACTTTCACAGCGGTTACGTTTAGGTGGCCAGCGCTCCCGGCGCTCAGCCGCCCGGGTCCCCTCGCCCCCAGTGCAAGCCCCCCGTGGTCTGCGGGCCGGGGAGGGGTGCGGAAGGCGGGGGCTGGCAGAGGCACCCGTGCCCGGTGGAGGAGGGCAGGGGCCGGCGGGCAGGGGGCCGGCGCCAGAGGGACGGGGAGGACCGTGGTTTGCTGAGCTCCCGTCTCAGCCTGGTCCACGCTGGGTGCTCTGCTCACGTTTTTCCGAATCAATCTGCGAAATTCAGGAGGTGGGAGCAGCGGCGGGGGGCGGGGCCCAGGCAGGGGCAGGGCGGGGCAGGGCGTGCCCTTGCCCTTGAGGTTTCGCGCCTGCGGGAAGAGCACAGGGGATGCCTGGGCAGGTGTGCTTTTCTCCGGGACGTCCCCCGGGGCGCCGTTGCGGGCTCCTGGCACCGGGCGGCGCTGGGCAGGCCCCTGTGCCCCTCTGTCCAGCTGTGGTGGGGACCCCGGGACACAGGGCCGCAGGCTTGGCCAAGGCCACGCTTCCCGGGTGGCAGTGAGTCAGGCTCCCCAGGAAGGACGGCAGGACGATGGGGATGTGCCTGTGGTGACGTGAAGGCCCTGGAAAGAGGGCCCAGCCGGGGAAAAGCCCGGAAGGTGTGTGTGTGTCCGCGCGTGAGTACATGTGTGTACATGTGTGTGCCTGCCAGCGGGCATATATGCACACAGGTGTACATGTGTGCACATGCGCATGCCCGTTAGCATGCAGGCGTGTATACATGTGTGCCTGTCCGTGTGTGTGTGTGGCATGCCCATGCATGTGTGCCCCGGATGTGGGTGTGCGTGTGACTGCCTGGGTGCACACGTGTGCTCAAGTGTGCAAGCCTGATGGTCTGCTCCCTCTCCACGGAGCCCCAGGGCTGTGCGCTCAGACGGGGACCCTCCCGGCCGCCCCCTCTGTGACTGCTGGGAGGTCAAGTGCGGCGGGGGAAAGCCCGGAGGGGGTGTGTGTGTCCGCGTGTGAGCCCCCCCCCACCCCGTCATCACACCCCATTTCCCGAAATCCAGTGGTTGACGCAGAATGTGCCAACACAGTGTAACTGAATGCTTCGGGGTTCACCAAAATGTTCTCTGGGGTCCTTAGGCCAGGGTGGGGTTGGCTTCTCAGGGACAAACAGCGCGTCCCTGGCCGGGAGTCTCGGACCACAGATGCTGGTTCAAACCTGGCTCTGCCTTTCCCCGCTGTGTGGCCTCTGGCAAGTCGCGTAACCTCTCTGAGCCCCCACTTTGCTTCTGTGCAACGTGGGGGAGGTGGCAGAACTGCTGTGCGGATTGCGTGCCAAGCGATAGGACACGCCTACTAGCTGTAGGTGCTGCAGGCAAACGGGCTGGATTTAAATTCCGAGCCACCATCAGGCGTGGCTAGCCAGGGAGCTGACGGGGGTCTCTAGAGCTCCTGCGTGCGGGAGGGGGCACCGCCTGTCTGCACCTCCCCCCGCGGCCCAGGTGCCCCCAGAGCCGCCCACGGTGAGGCCTTGCGCTGCTTCTGAGCTCTGCCCTACCAGCCCCACCAGCCTGGAGCTCGGCCGGGAGCCCGGACAGGTGAGCTGGGACAGGTGAGGTGGCGGCTCCAGGAGGATGGGGCGCCTGGGGCCGGGCCTGGCGTGGGTGGGGGAGCTCGGGTCACCCCCGGGATTTCCGTCGCCCTGGCATAGGAAGCCGGGCTGGGCACCGGTGCCCATCGTCCGCGTGCAGGCCTGGCGCAGATTTGCAGCAGCCCACCGCCGTCGCGTCAGGCTTCTGACCCTGCTCCCGGCGGCCCCGCCCAGGGCAGGCTGGCAGTGGCACCCGGAGAGCAGCCGCGTCCCCTGTACCTTTGCGGGAGGATACGGGGGAGACCTGGAGAGCAAGCCAGGGCCTCTGGTCCTGCCGCGCCCACCTGGCCGTGACGGGGGCCTCCAGCCGCAGCTGCCCACACGGCCACCTACGTGTCCTCAGTGACGGCCCAGGGGGCTGAGCATCTGGGGTTCGGGCTGGGCCGGGGCAGGCACTTGGTGGCACTCGGGGTGTGTGGCTGGATGACAGAGCAGATGTGTGAGCAGAGGGACAACTGGACCTTGGCCTGCCGTTACTGCCCACCATGGAAACAGCTGGAAGACGGAGACCCAGAGCCCTGCAAGGCCCTGCCCGGGGCAGGCGGGCCACGCAGTGCTCTGGCTTTGATTGGCACTGCAGGCTCCCCCGGGCACAGTTCCCCTCCATGCGGCACCCCCCACAGACAGCAACCCCCATGCATTGCTCCCCCCCGACAGCTCCCCCCACACAAGGCTCCCCCACTGGACAGCTTCCCTCACACGCAGCTCCCCCGACATACGGCTCTGCCTCGGGCCCACTGTACGCCCCAGAGCGTTACAGTCTCTCCCAGGCTCGGGCACCCGGCTGCCCATCCTCGCCAGCTTCGAGGATCCCAGCCCCAGCCGAGGGCACATTTGCTGAGCTCCTGGGGGTCCCCCCCTCCAAGCTGCTCTTGGACTCCAGGTGGAGGGAGAGCTCTCTAGTCCAGCTCACGCTTACAAGCCCCCTTCACACCCTCAGCCTCTGCCCTAGGACTTTCCATCTGTCCATGTGAACAGTTCAGAAACCTTCTGGAAGGTTTTAGACCTTCCCTGGAAACGTCTGCACCAGGCCTGGAGCCCGCTTTACGTGTGGATCGTCTCTTTCAACTTTGCATCTTCCCCAGCTCCTCTCAGGTGCCTTCTGGATTCCCCAGGGTCCCCTCCCCACCCCGTACCGGCATGGGGGGAGCAGCAGGGGCAGCGGCTCGGGGTCTAGGCTATGTGGGCAGCTGCGAGGTTTGCGGAGCTCCGGAAGCCCCTGAGACCTGCTGGCTTCGCAGAGTCTCCGCTTTGGGCTTGCGCAGGTCTGGGGTCCCCGTGGCCCTCCCCGGCTCCTGACTCGGTCCCTCGTGCCGGGGGCACGGAGGAAGATGCCCCCCTGGCCTGACTCTGAGGCTCAGCCTCGCGGCTCAGCGGCCGTCCCTGAAGCTTCCGTTTCGACATCCCACCTGGTCGTCGCCAGGACACGCAGGTCAACGCAGCTCGGGGCTTGTGCAGCCGGCGATGTTGCCGCGCTGCCTGCGTCATGGGGGCGCGGCGCGTGCGCTGCACGGTGTCCCAACGCCTATTTGTTCCTTCGCGAACGCGCTCATCCTTTCAGGTACCCCCCACCAGCTGGCCGGCGCCCCGGCCCCTTGTGTCTCCGTATCTTTAGGTCCCAGCTTAAACGGCCCCTCCTCAGAGAGGCCTTTGCTGCTCCCCCGACCCCAGGAGCCCCTGGAGCCCCCACGTTTGCTGGGGCCACAGGTGGGGACCCAGGAGCTGGGAGGAATGCCAGGGCTGGGAGGGAGGTGACGAGCGGGCAGCTGGGCCGGTGGCCAGTGGGAGTGGGAGGGCCGTGCCCGGGGTCTGGGAGCGACTGTGCCATGGGGAGACCCCTCTGCCTCCCGGGCCCTGCTGGGCTCTTCCGGCCGAGCTGTCACCCCCACGGCTGGCTTCGTGACCGTGCTCGCCTGCCTGCGCTCACCTGCCTGCCCGTGGCAGGGCGCCTGGCAGCTACCAGCTGCTCCCAGATTTGGCATCTGGAGACGGGGCCGTAATCAGCTGCTCGCGTTTGCTGGTCTCAGACTTGCTCCTGGATGCAGTAAAGGGGCTTCTACCTGTCCAGGTGCTTCTTTCTACCTGACCAGGTGGCTCCTGGCAGGGGCGAGTGGGGGCTGCGAGGGCCCGAGTGGCTGGCGTGGGTCCGGCCAGGCAGGGTGGGGGGGGGCAGGCGTCCACAGAAGGGGCTCCTGCCTCTCATCTGCTTTCCCCGTAAATAAAAGGCAGGCTCTGCGGTTTGTGCCTTGGAATAAAACTTTCTCCTTCAGTCACCTGAGTCCTGAGTCCTCAAACCCGCGGGCACGGGGCCCCGAGGCTGCTGGAGTTTGGGTGCGGCGGCAGTGGGTGGGCAAGCGCGGCTGCCCGGGGAGCGGGTGAGCTGACCATCCCAGGCCGGGTGGGCGGTCCTGGGCCGTGCATGGGTGCCCCGTGAGGGGGAGGTGCCTTCTGCTGTGCGCCCAGCCCACCCCGAGAGGAGAGACAACCCACTCCCCAGATGCAGCTAAAGCAACACCAGCCATTTGCTTTGCTCACGAATGAGCGACTTGGGCAGGGCCCGGAGGGGACATGCGGCTCTGCCCAGGGCCACGTCTCCCGCGGCAGCTCCTGCTCTCGAGGCTGCCTGGGGGAGGGCCCCAGCGTGGGCATCCGAGACGTCGGGGGGGGGGAGGACGGGCGTCCTCAGCCTCCCTGGCGAGACCCCCGCTCTGGCCCCTCCTCCTCCAGGCAGCCCTCCTCTCCATTGCTGGGACGGCTGGGAGGGGTGGGGGCCAGGGAAACCCAGAGCCGTGCTTGTCTCGCGTCCCCGCCCCGCCCTGGGACCCTGGTGGCCTTGGCCCCCTCTGTGCCCAGGCAGCCGCCAGTCCTCCCTCGAGGTGGGCATCGGCCCAGATGCCAGCAGCGGCCTGGTGGGTGGAGCTCAAAGCCTCGTCCTCACTGCACAGAGAAGAGATGGGGAGGGGCTGGGGGAGGCGGAGAGAGGAGAGAGCGCGAGCCGCTGTGACCCTGTGGGCAGGACGACACGGCCCCCCAGAGCCTGCAGCCCGGGAGGCCGGGGTCCCAGCAGCCAGCCAGCTCAGGCTCAGCCTCTCCTCGGGGCCTGGAGCAGGAAGGAGGGGCGAGGGGCGGGAAGGCCCTTGGCTGCTTCCTGGCCACGGGGGCCCACCCACCTCCAGCCAAGGCTCCAGCGCCTCTGCTGGCCCCAGAGCCTCGCGGGGCCATTCGGCCCTCCTGGATTCTGCGCGAACAGATCAGAGAGGGTCCAGGACTGGGGGGCTGCTGGCCGGGCTCTCGGCCCCCAGGCTCCGGTGGCTCGAGTCAGGCGGTGCAGGGCCCGCCGTGGTGCCCAGACCCCCGGGGCGCCGAGGGCCGACATCCTGGTGGGCCGCCCGGGACTCGGGCCAGCCTCCCCCAGAGGGTGGGGGGCTGCGCGGTGATGCCGCCATCAGAGCCAGTGCCCCTGCAGGGACACTTCAGAGAGGCAGAAATTGTCATTACTAATTGGTAATTCCCATGAACTAGACAATAAAGACAGATGTTGTGAGTATTGGAAAAACACTGCAAAATAATTGGGTTATTCTCCTAAGAGGCGAGGTGATTTGCTACCTGTCAAACGGCATTCCACCACCTGCCTTTTGCCTGCCTCCTTGGCGAGAGCCCTGCTGGGAAAGGGCCAGAGGACCCCGGAGGCCCCCAGAACTCTCTGGAACCCCGACATCTGGTGGTACATCCAGTCGGCCCAGGGAGACCCCGGCCTGACCGGAGCGGCCTGGGCGTCCACCCGCCCCACGGCTCTCTCCCGTACCATCCTCCTCCCGGGGCAGCGTCTCTCCACCAGGCTGGCCTCCTCCTGGCCCTCCACCCTGGAGTCTCCGTTCCAGCCCCCCAAGCCAGGAGTGCTCTCTGCACCCCCCGGCCCTGCCGCCTCCACATCCTCGCAGGCCCGGCCGACTCCACACCTCTTCCAGGAAGCCTTCCGTACCTCGTGTTCAGGGACCCGCTGGCCTCATTTCCTCTCCTTGGCGTGACTCTGCCCGCCTGGTGCTCGGGGAGACGAGCAACTGTTCCTGGCCCATCTCTGAGGCCTCCATCCCCGCTGGCCCGGGGCGGCCCAGGCACCATTTGGGAAATGAGGTCACAGAGCGAGAAGGCCTCTTGCTGGGCACCTGCACCCCACAGCCGGCGGCTGGAGCGCGTCCTGCCTGTGCTCAGGCGGCCTGGGGCCTCGTCCTAGCACGGCTGCCCTTCCTGCACGGACATGCCTGGCCGCCCTGGGCCTCCCCTGCGGACAGCCGTGCCCGAGCCTGACCGGGAACGAGGGACCCTGCTCCCGTGTTGGGGCCCCACCGGCTGGGGCTGCACAGAGCCTGCGGCTGCAGCACTGTACCCGCGCACGACGGCGGGCTCCCCGCAGCCCATGCTGGTGGTCTGCCCCAGGCCGGGGGCAGGGGCATTCCCTGGCCTCTGCGAAGCCTGTGGGTCACCGTGGGATCAGATTCTGGGGTGTGGGAGAGAGGAGAGACAGCCAGTCCTCGCAGACAGACCAGGGAACACGATTTTGGGTGGCCTGGTGGGAGGTGGGGGTCTGCCAGGAAATGACAGGGTCCAGAAACTCTGCTGACTCGGGCGCTGGCCCTGTCGCTCCTCCTGAGCCACCTGCCTTCTCTGGGCCCAGATGCACATGGCACTGAAGCCCGTCACCGGCCGTGCAGGAGCTCCTCGGGGTGCACCTTTATAGAGCACAGGCCTCGGAGACAGACAGACAGAAGGCTTCCCAAAGGGGGGCACGTCAGGCAGGGGGACAGCAGGTGTGGAGACCCTCAGGTGGGAGGGGAGTCGAGAGCACAAAGGGTGAGGGGGTGGGTGGTAGAAGTGCAGGAGGGGGCTGGAGGGGGAGTGGGGGCGGCCCCCAGGGAGCATGTGTGCAGCCAAGGTCGGGCCCAAAGGGCAACAGGCGATGTTTCTTGAATGAATGAAAAAACTGCTTTGATATCAAAATCAGACAAATACATAGGAAAAGTTATAGAAGGATAAACGAGCCAATCAAATTCATTGTGTTCTTAGCAAACATTATTTAAAAATAAAGCAAAACAAGGCATCTTCTGGGAAGAAGGAGTAGACTTTTCCTATTCCCACACTAAATGCAGCTGAAAACCCTAACTTGAGATTCAAAACAAACGTAAGAAGACCCTGGGAGGAGGAGAGACGGCAGGCTGGGCAGGGTCCTGAGGACGACAGGGTGGTGAGTCCCCTGGGTTTTCTTTTTGCCTTGTGCACCCCAGAGTGGGAGCTGGAGAAGCTGACAACCCAGAAACACCAACGAGCACAGACACAAAGGCCCCAACGAAAGTCTGCTCTCTCTAGCCAAAAGCCAGGAAAGGGGCAGCCTAGGAACACAGAAAGCTTTTAGATACAGCCAAAAACTTTAGAGAAAAGTCTGGCACCACCCCCAGCCCCCAGCCAAGGCTGAGTGGGAGCTTAGACTTTCACAAGCCTATAGTGAGGACCTGACACCCCCACTGGGATGGTTCCAGAGAAAGCCAAGGAGAGAGCCGGGACATTGATGCCAGCAGGAAGGAGAAGCCCCCCACCATCGCCTCCACTGGGCTTCAGTGGGGACCGTGAGGGGAGCCTGGGCCTCCCCCCACCTGGCAGTAGCGAGGTGGCGCCCCCTCTCTCTGTTGGAGTCATATTAGAAGAAACCAGCTTAAACAGAAGGTTTAAATAGGAACCAGAGTCTCATGACACAATGCTCAAAACATCCAGGTTTCAGCCAGAAAATCACTCATGATACCAAGAATAAGGAAGATCTCGACTAAAAGAAAAAAGACAATAGATGGCAACACTGAGATGAGATGTTAACATTATCTGATAAAGATTTTAAAGCAACAATGATAAAAAAATTTCAGTAAGAAATTATGAATGCACTTGAAACAAATGAGAAAATAGAAAACCACAGCAAGGAAATAGAAAGCCTCAGCAAAACAAAACAAAATAAAAAAAACCCACAATAAAAAGTCTCAGTAAAGAAATAAAAGATATAAAGAAGAACCAAATGGAAATTTTAAAACTGAAAAATATAATAACCAACAACAACAACAAAAAGTTCAGTGGATGGTCTCAATAACAGAATAGAAGGCCCAGAAAAAAGAATCAGTGAACTAGAAGACAGAACAAGATAAACTATCCTGCATGAACCAAGGAAAAAAGAGGGACCCGAACCTCAGAGACCTGTGGGGCTATAACAGAAGGTCTAACATTTTTGTCAATGGAGTCCTGGAAGGAGAGGAGAATAAAGCAGGACTGAAAAGGCAGTTGAAGAAAAAATGACCAAAAGCTTTCCAGATTTGGCAAGAGATAAAAACCCACAGATTCAAGAAGCTGAGCAAACTACAAACAAGATAAACCCAAAGAAACTCACACCAAGACACATCATAATTAAGCTTCTGAAAACTGAAAACAAGGAAAAGATCTTGAAAGGAGATAGTGCTTTAGAGATTTATCATCGGAAACTATGGAGAACAAAAGGATGTGGCACGATATTTGTCAGGTACAGAAAGAAAAGAACTATCAACTCAGAATTCTATACCCAGTGAAAATATCCTTTGGGAATGAAGGGGAAATCAAGTCAATAATCTGAGCCACCCCATGATTCTTTCATAGGCCAAGAACCTATGAAAAGAAGAGCAAAATAAACCCAAAAAGTGGAAGGAAGGAAAAAGTAAAGATAAGAACATAACTCAATCACTTTGAAAGCAGAAAAAAAACCCAACAACATAGAGCTTTTTCTTGGAAAAGATGAATAAAATGATAAAACTTTAATAAGACTATCAAAGAAAAAAGAAGACACCAACATCAGGGACAGAACAGAGATCATCACTACAGACTCTGCAGATATAAAAAGATATAAAGGAATGCTATAACCAACTCTATACACACAAATTTGACAACTTAGACAAAATGGACCATTTCCTGGTAAAATTCAAGTACCACAACTCACCCAATATGAAATAGATAATTTCAATTGTCCTATAACTATCAAGAAAATTGAATTCATAATGAAAAATCTTCCAATAAAAGAAATCTGCAGGCCAGATGGTTTCACTGGAGAATTCTAACAAACATTTAAAGGAGAATTAACAACAAATTTACAGTCTCTTCCAGAAACACTTTCCAATTCTCTTTATGACCCTGGCATTAACCTAATACCAAAGAGAGACAAAGACAGCACATAAAAGAAAAACTACAAATTAATATATCCCTCATGAATATAGATGCAAAATTCCTTAGCAAAATATTAGCAAATAGAAGTGAGCAAAACTGGGAAAGGCTTATACACCACGACCAAGTAGGGTTTATTTCAGGAATGTAAGGCTGGTTCAATATTTGACAGTCAATGTAAATTATCATTTTAAGAGTCTAAGAAATAGAAATGACATGAGCATATCAACCACTGCAGGAAAGGCATTTGGAAAATTCAATACCCATTCATGATAAATTCTCAGCAAATTAGGAATAAAGGAGAACTTCCTCAATCTGATAACGATCATCAGCAAAAACCTACAGTGAACATTTACTTAATGGTGAAAGACAATGTTCTTCCCTCGGATTAGGAAAGAGGTGAAGATGTCAGCTCTTACCATTTTTATTCAACATAATGCTGAAAGTTCTAGCCAGTGCAATAAGGCAATGAAAGGACACAAAAGGCATACAGATTGGAAAGAAAAAAAACAAAATTATTTCTACTTGCAAATGATCTGATCTGTATATAGAAAATAACAAGGAATCTACAAAAACATTCCTAGAACTAATAAGTGAGGTTGCAGGATTCAAGATAAACATAAAACAGCAATTATATTTCTATATACTAGAAATGAACATCTGGACACTGAAATTAAACTTACAATACCATTTACAATTGCAAAAGAAATGAAAAAGAAATACTTAGATATAAATCTAACAAAACATGTATCGGACGTGTGTTCCGAAAACTACACAACACTGATGAAAAAATCAAGGAAGATCTAAATGGAGAGAATGAGTGTGTTCATGGATTGGAAATTCAACATAAAGATGTCAGTTCTCTCAAACTGATACACAGGTTCAATGCAATTCCTCTAAAAATCCCAGAAATTTGTTTAATAGATATAGATATGGAAATGCAAAGCAGCTAGAATAGTGAGAACAATTTTGAAAAAAGAGTGACGCAGGAGGACTCAGTGTACCTGGTGACAAGGCTTGCCCTATGGCTGTGTGGTATTGGTGAAGAGGGGGATGCAGAGATCCAGACAACAGAAAAGGGAACCCAGAATTAGACCCAAACAAACGTGCTCACCTGGGTTTGGCAAAGGTGCAAAAGCAATCTGGAGAGATAGTCTTCCAAAAATGGTGCTGGAGCTGTTGGACATCCAGAGCCAAAGCAATGAGCCTCGATCTAAATCTCACACCTTATATAGAAAGTAACTCAACATGCACTTAAATGTAAAACATAATGCCATAAAACTTTTTAGGAAAAAACATAGGAGAAAAATCTCTGGGATTTCTTCGACTTGGCACCAAATCTATCATCCATAAAAGTAAACATTGATAAATTGGACTTGGTCACAATTAAAAACTTTACTCCATGAAAGACTGTTAAGAGGATGAAAAGAAAAGCTAAAGACTGGGGGAAAATATTTGCAAATCACATATCTGACAAAGACTAACATTTAGAATATATAAACTCAAAACTCAGCAGTCAAAAAGAAACAATCCAGAAAATGGGCAAAAAACGTAGAGGCATGCCGCTGAAGAAGATACGCAGATGGCAAATGAACACATAAAAAGATGTTAGACCAGTTAGCCTTTAGGGAAATGCGATTTGAAACCACAAAGAGCTATCACTGTCAGATCGACAATAAAGAGCGAGAACTGCAAGTCCTGGCGAGGATGAAGGGAAACGGGATCTCCCAGACATCGCCGACTGGCGTGGAAAGCGGTTCAGCCGCTTTGGAGAACAGGTTGCCAGTTTCTTAGAAAACTAAACACGTGTAGCTGCCATACGACCCAGAATTACAACTACCGGGCATTTATCCCAGAGAAATGAAGACTTAGCGCCCCCAAAGCCCGTACACGAGTGTTTACAGCAGCTTTATTTGCAATAGCCAAAAAGCGGAAACGACCCAGATGTCCTTGAACAGCTAAACAAATGGTGGCGCATCCACGCCATGGAATTCTACTGGCAACGAGAGGACGAGCCGCCGGTATGCCCAGCAGCCGGGAC
>JAKSZT010054521.1:124122-137597 GCA_026826555.1 Tolypeutes matacus
CTGCCCTGCCCCCTGCCCCCCACCTCTGCTCCACCCCCTGCCCTGCCACGCTGTGGCCCTGGCACCTGCCCCCCATTCCCTCAGCTTGGGTGTGTCCTGCCTCCCCCATCCCACTAGCGTCCCCCCTCCGTGTGCCCCTCGTGGTCTCACTGACTCAGGGTGGGTGGGTTCTCGCCCGAGTCCCTCCGGGTGGGTGGGTTTTCTGTGACCCCACCTATCTTGGCAGCTTGAGTCAGGCTACGCCAAGTTCCCCAAGTCAGCTGGACTTGAGTTTGCTCAAGAGAGAAGGAGCGCTGGGGAGACGCCGGGGAGCTGGCCCCCATCCCCAGAGTCCTGCGTGCCTGGGCCGTGCCCTTCGGGGGTCTCCGCCAGGCCCTGGCTCCCGAGGACCACCTTCCCCTAGCTTGGCGACCGTCGGGCCGTGCTCCTGTGGGAGGACCACGCGGTGGGCTCGGCTCTGCTCCGGGGCCCCCATGTGGCCCCCACTGGGAGCTTGGCACTGCCGTCAAGCTTGGAGCTACACGTGCGCACCCCCCAGCGGCCCCGTCTTCCCTCCTGGAAGCCTTCCTCCCCTCGCCGCCTCGTGGCCCCCGTGGGGACGCAGGCTGGGTGGGCTGTGCTGGGCCGGGGCCTGCTGGCCGGAGGGGCCCACCATGGCCTGAGACTTGGGGCCAGGACAGCCCCCGGCCCAGCCCCCTCTGGAAACATCCCCACCCTGGAGAGAGAGCGGAGGCGAAGTCTCCTGGCCCTGCCCCCACGGATGGGGCCGCTGGTGCCCAGGGGGCCTGTGCCTGTGCTCCTGGAGCTCTGGCTACTCAGGAAGGCAGCTTGGGCACCATGCAAAGCTCAGGGCCAGCATGAGAAACACAGGGCCCGTGTGCGAAACCCAGTCAGTGTGCAAAACCCAGGGCCGGTGTGCAAAACCCAGGGCCGGTGTGCAAAACTCAGGGCAGGTGTGCAAAACCCAGGGCCGGTGTGCGAAACCCAGGACTGGTGTGCAAAACCCAGGACCGGTGTGCAAAACCCAGGGCAGGTGTGCAAAACCCAGGACCGGTGTACGAAACCCAGGGCTGGTGTGCGAAACCCAGGACCGGTGTGCAAAACCCAGGACCGGTGTGCAAAACCCAGGGCTGGTGTGTGAAACCCAGGGCTGGTGTGTGAAACCCAGGGCCGGGGGTCCTTGGAGGCGGTCCCTGCTCGGCGTTGGCCCTGGGCAGGGGGGAGAGGGGCCCTCCTGGCCCCAGAGGCCCCCACGCTGTCCTCAGCCCACAGACCCCTTCCTCAGCCCAGCCAAGAAGAAGGCAAACGGGATGGGGTGGGAGTCCCGGCAGAGGGGGGTCTGGGGAAGAGGAGCAAGGAAGAGGCTCCAGGGGGCTGGGAGAGACCTAGCCCCCCACCCTTCCCCCTCCCTCGGCTGGAGGAGGAGAGAGGTGGGGGAGCTTTTAGGATTCATAGGCCCCGCCCCACTTTAAAATGCATGGAAGAAGGAATGGGTTTTAAATTAGTGGAACGTTTTTACAGGGGACGTCTGTCAAGGATAATCTTTAATTGCAAATAAAAAATAAAAAAGCCCCCTGAAAGCCATCCTCGGAGGGCCATCATCGCACCTGCTTGTATCGAGAGCCGCCGCCCCTCTGAGCGCCTCCTGCTGGCGCCTGGGGCAGGCGGTATCCTCAGGAGCGAGGCACCCAGATCGTGGGAAGGAGCCGTCCCACCACGCCTGTGAAACCATGGTGTGGAGGGGCGCTTTGCTGAGGAGGGAGGTCCAGCTGGACAACAACAGTCACTGCCTTCGGCTCTTGGGCCGATCGGACAAGTGAGAGAAAGGGAGAAGCTGCCCCTCCTGGGGTCTCATGAGCAGAGCCTGGGTGGGGAGGTGGGTCGGGGAGGCAGGCTCGGGCTCCAGGGACTCAGCACACTCTACCTGTTGGCACTGGGCAGGTAGTGAGCTCCCTGTCACCCAAGGGCTCCGTGCTTCCCCAGCAGGGAGGTGAGTTTTCTCTGTGCCCCTTTCTGAGCCGGTGGCAGACGGATGAAGGTCGTGGCTGTGGGCAGATTCCCCGCCCCTGGGGTCTGAGCCGCAGGAGCTGCGCTGGGGTCTCAGAGTATTTTTGGCAGATCCTGCTGCCGAGATAATATCACCTCCTAAAACGTGGCGATTAAAGTCCTCGCTGCACACGGCAATAAATCCACGCAGCGCGACTTTCTCGTAAAAATGACCTTGCGAGGTGATGTTTTCCAGCCCGAGCACTTCATCAGAATCAGCCTTGGCGGCCCCAGACCCGCCACGCCTGTCCTCCCCCTCAACGCCGGCCTCCTGGGCCCCCTGTCCCTGCACCTCCAGAGGCGCCTGGGCTCCCGGGGGACCCGGCTCAGGCTCCCCGAGCCCCCCGCCGGGTACCCAGCCACAAGCCCTGACGGCGGGGGGAGCCCGCTTCCCTGTGTGCAGGGCAGGAAGGTGGGGTGCGGGGCACCCCGCCGGCGGGGGGGAGGGCGTGTGACTGTGTCGTGGCGCCGCGGCGGCCCACCGGCCCGGCCTCCCGCCCTCAGCAGGCACAGCGAGACATAGTCCTCACGCCGCACAAGCCAGTGGTTTCCAGTCTTTTCACAGAGCCGCGCAGCCTCCGCCACGGTCAGTTTTAGAGCATTTTCTAAATCGAGCCCCCGAGCCCCTCATCTCGCCGCCCCAGCACCCTCCGCCCTGCTCGCTGCCCAGACACGGCTGCTCTGGGCTCGCGATGGTGGACCCGGGTGTGTCCTGCGGCCTCTCACCCAGCTTCGTCCCTGTGGACACGAGCTTCGGGCCTCACTCCGGGGGCCCGGCTGGTGCCCGTCGCGGGGCTAGACCGCATGTGCCTCTGCCGCCCCTGGGCGGGGGGACGCTGGGCTGCTGTGAGCACGCGCCTGCGAGTCTTCGGGGGACGTTTCTCCTGGGGGGGCCCTGGGAGTGGACCCGCTGGGGCACGCCTGCTCCCCCGCCTGGGCTCGCGCCTCCTGAGCCCGGGCCGGGGGCTGCTTCCCTGTGGGCATTGGCGCCCGTCCCAGAGGCAGCCCGTCACCCGGCCTGGTGGTCCCGGGGGCTCCCAAGCCGTGGCTGCAAGTGACAGCTCCTTGTCCCCTCTGTGTCTGCTGAAGTGCATTAAGACAGCACAGGGATGTGACGCAGGGCAGGGTGTAACTGTGTTTTTATTGCTCATTGCCGTGCGAGGTAATTACACAGCGAGCAGGCTTGTGCTTTGTGATATCTCGGCGAGAGCGGCGTGCGCTCTCCTCGGGCCAGCGAGGGTCTCCCACCCGCTCCCGAGGCTCGGGTGGCCGCAATTGGCCAGCGGGGTTGGGGCCACCGCCTCGTCCTTGGGCACCTCTGCCTGCAGCAGCGCGTCCTGTGTCTGGGTGGGTGGGAGCTGGCATTCCCTCGTGCCCACCGTCCCCGTTTCCAGGAGAGTCACCTCCCGTGCTCGCCTGCATGCCCCTGTCCAGCCCCCACCCGCACAGACCTCCCACTCTGGGCCCTGACGTGAGGGTCTTTCCCAGATGGGGACCACCAGAGCACAGCCCAGACAGCTGGGCTCGGCGCTGGGGTCTTGGCCGAGAGACCCCCGCCAGGGAAGCAGCTTTGGCACCAAGGTTCAGGCCGAGGAGGGCCCCCCCACTCCCTGGAGCCCGGGCCACCAAGAGGCTGTGCCGGGACAGCTGGGCCCCCCGAGCGGGCGTCGCCCCTCACCTCTGCTGCCCTCTGTCGGGTTCTGCTCTTCCCGCCACACGGAGCCTTCTGGAAGCTGCTGGTTATATGGACCCGGAGACAGAGAACGCTCCTGCGGTTTGCCGAGGTGCTCCTCGGGAAACCAAGCAAAAGTGTGTTTCCTCGCCTTGCTCAAGGCTGTGGACGTGGCACTGGCCGAGCCGCCTCCGTAAGAGGGACCTGGAGCGAGAAATGCTGGTCCAGCCAGCAGGCGACCCTGGAGCCTTTAACAGCCACGAGAACACGACCCTGCATTCTTGACTAGGGCGCGGAGGAGAGCTGGCATAAGCATCTTCACCCACCGCCACGAAAGACGCAGCCGGGTGCTGGTGGCCGCCCCTCTGCCCTGCTCTGCTCCAGCTCCTGGCAGGCACCCCCTGACCCCTGGCCCTCTGGCTTCCTTTGGGATCAGCTCCAGGGGGCAGCAGGTGGGGTCTGGGGAGGGGAGGGGGCAGAGTTCTAGTGGGCTGCACATGACCTTAGCAGCTCCTGTTGGTGGCCCCTGTGCCCCAGCTCCCTCGACTCCTGTCCCCGTCAGGCCTGGGGGTGCCAGGAGCCCCTGCCCATCCTTGTCACTGTCCCCCGAGATGGCTCCCACACTCACCTCCCTCAGTGGACTCCCAGGTGGGCTGCCTGTCTCGTGTTAGGACTCTGACAGAGCCCGTGCGAGTGTGTGAGAGTAAGATGTGAGTGTGAGTGTGACAGTGTGTAACGATGAGTGTTTGAGTGTGAGTGTGAGAATGTGTACATGTGAACGTCTAAGTGTGTGTGAATTGCATGCATGAGTGTGAATGTGTGTGAGCGAGTGCACGTGAGTGTATGTGAGTGCACACGAGTGTGAACATGCAAGTGTGCAAATGAATGCATGTGGCTGGGGGTACACGAGTGTGTTTGTGAACGTGTGTGCACTCCAAGGCGCACGTGTGGTTCACACCGGAAGCCAGCACTGGCCCGTGCCCGCGATGGCCTCTTCCGAGCCTGGACCCGAGGCGTGCACGGCCCGAGGTCGCTGGGTTTTGCGTGTGGGTTCGATCCCTCCACACCCACGTTCCTCTGGGGCGTCTCCAGCTCCCACGGGCTTGTTCTCCTCGCTCGGGGTGGCAGCTTTGGGAACGAGCTCGGCTCTGTCCCCCGGTGGTCCCAGGAGGGTCTGCTCCCATCTCCCCTGGGCCCTGACGGCTTCCAGTCCCACAACAGCTCCTTTTACATTTATTTTTCAGCATTTTAACGTGGAGCTTTGAAAATCTATACGGAAGTAGTTAACGAGGGAACAGTAAGCACGAGCCTTGGTGTCCCAGCATCCCAGCCTTGGTAATTGCCAACACGAGGCGCTTCTATTTCTTTGGCACACTTGACCCCAAACACCCACTGCATTGTCTTAAAACAACTTGCTTCACGTGTGGGTTATTCGGCCCCTCCAGGAAATGCGGAGCCTTCCAACGTGAGCTCCTAACGGCACGAAGCCTAATTCCTTAGCCTCGGCCTCTCGGCTTCCTGAGGCTGCCGGAGCCGAGCACCACAGGCCGGGGGCTTCAGGCAGCAGGAGCCCGCGGGGCCGGGGGTCTCTCTGGCTTGTGCATCACTCCATCTCTGCCTCGTCACTGGCCATCTCTCTCCGAGTCTGTCTTCCTGCTACAAACTCCCTCTGCTCTGAGGACCCCCGCCGCATCAGACCAGGCCCACCCAACTCCCCCGGCCTCAGCCTCGGGAACCACAGCTTCAAGGCCCCTATTCCCAAATACGGTCCCCTCCCGGGACGTGCACGCCTGGGGACGCCGTTCGGTCGCTCACAATCGCCTAGAGCGACGTCAGTGCCGCAGGCGGCTGAGCGCTTTCCACGGCGGTTTGTGCCTCCCGGCTGCTGCGTCGCTCGGGCCCTTTCACATCGCTGGCGTCCCCGGGTGTCCTTCCTCGTCTTGGCTCTGGCTCGAGGAGGTGCCTTGAGCCGCCAGCCCCCCGCACGTGCCGTCGCTCCCTGTGGGGCCGTCTGCCGTGGCTTCTGCCCTGCGCGTTCCTGGTGAGCTCAGCCCCCCAGCCCGGCCAGGCCGGCATCAGTGTCCCCGCAAGAACGCTTCCTGGCCTTGTCGGGGCGTCCGACCGGCCTCTCCGGGAGGCTCGTGACCCTGCTGGTCTCCCTCACACGGGCACAGGGGTCGCGGGCCCACCCACCCTTTGCAAGTTTCCCAGTGTTTTCCCGGATGGTGGCTGACAGCTGCCTCTGCCTAACACTCTCTCTCAGGTTATTCTCTGAGATTCTTTTATTAATAATTCTTTTTTGTCAACTATTGGGTTACCTCAAAACCCAGCTCTTTCAGAAAAGGCTGACTCGATGCCCGATGCTCTCCATTTAGCAATTTTCCCAACGATGCGATGGTGGCCTTAGCAACTTCCAAAGGGGGCTGTGAACTTTTTCTTTAATTTGTTGTTGTGATGGAATCATCTAATTTAATCTCAATTCATAGCAAACATACATGGCGTGTGTATAGATATAGATGTAGATTTTTTGATGTGCAAAGAGTTCTGTTTTGGGCCAGAGGGAGGTATTTCCAGCTGCCTCCTGACCTCCTGCCGCTCTGGCCAGTGGAGGGCTGCCTTGCTTTCGAGCAGGACAAGATGTTCCAGAATCCAAGGGTCTCATCCCACACGGCCTCCCACAGGCCCACGGGGGAGAGGGGTCTTCCGTGTGGCTCTTTGGATAGGGAAAAAACTTCAATTAGATCCATAGGAAATCCAAAGAGTTTTAAAGAGAGTTGTGTCGGCAAAAATATTGCTGGCCTGGACTAAAGAAGACAGTTCAAAGCGGAAAGAGACTTCTGGGAAGGAAACAGTTTGAGTTGCTCAGCAGAAAGTACGGGCCATTTCTTATGGAAAAGGAAAACACCTCAGAGGAGGTAGCCAAGCACAAAGGAGACGCGGTTAGAGGCCCACACCTCGGGAGGGACCAGACTGAGCCGAGGGATACTCTTGGCCCCAGAGTAGGGGAAGTGGCAACGTGGCTGGCTGGCTGTCCTCGCTGCCGCAGACTGACGATGGCGGAGAGCTCCCCGCCTCCCCTTTGTGGAGGGAGAGCCTGGTGCAGCTTTGCCGTCCGTGTCTCGCCCTTGTGTGGCAGACATTGAGGGACAGGCAATGCCCATGCTTAGCACGCTGACTCCTGAATTAGGATGAGCTCACTCAGGTTGCCTCACCTGAAGAGACTCAGCCTCACCTGGACCTGAGCCTCACCCAGTGATTGGATAAGACCTGGGGTGCCTGGGAGATGTGCTGGCTTGGGTCTTTTGGGGACCCCAGAAGACCCTGCTCTTAAAGCGAACCCATTCCTGTGCTGTAAACCCACTGTAGGTGGGACTTTTGATTAGATTCAGTTAAAGGACTTTAGATTAGCCCACTTTTTACTAGATCACTTTAATTAGGGGCCTTTGATTAGCTTTGTGGGACCCAGGGTGGGTCTTTATCTTATTGGGGTCCTTTATAAACAGAGCAGTAAAAAGCTGCTGACACAGAAAAAAGCTGGAAAGCAGAGAGAAACCCCGAAAGAGAGGACCTGGAGGCTGGAATCAGCGGAGCACAGAGGCATGGAAAGAGACCCCCGAGAGGCTGAGAGAGAGGCCCACAGAGAACAAGGCGCCAAAGCAGCGAGGTCTGGAGGAGAGGAGGGACGGGCGGACACTGCCAGGTGCCTGGTTGCTCGCAGCTGAGCTCGGGGAGGAAGTGAGCCTGGAGGGGACGGCAGAGACTGGCAGAGCCGCCTCCGTGCCTCGCCACGTGGCAGGAGTCCAGGATCGCCAGCAGCCGACCTCTGGTGAGTCAGCATCTCTGGTGATGCCTTGATTTGGACATTTTCACAGCCTCAGAGCTGTAAGCTTTTACCCTAATACATCCGCATTGTAAAAGTCAACCCGTTTCTGGTATACTGCTCCCAGCAGCTTTTAGCAAACTCACACAGGAAACCGAGGGCAGACAGTAGGAGCGTGTCACAGTGCTGGGCCCCAGTGAGCTGCTCGCCTGTGTCCATGCCCCTCTGCCGCGTGGCACTGTCACCCCCCACCAGCGATGGGGCCCCTTCCTCACCCTCGAGGCTGGCCATTGCTTCAACCAACAGAGCGTGGTAGAAGTGGCCTTGTGCAGATTTTCACCGTCACCTTCTTGGACCTCCACGGAAGGAAGCTGCTCCAGCCACGGAGCAGGTTGTACAGAGGAGTGCCGAGGCGCCTCGCTGACCACTGCAGCTGCCAGGCTGGGGCGAGGCCACCCTCGGCTCTCCAGCCTGCCTAGCCCAAGGGGCAGGTGCACAAGCAGCCCAGGTTTAGCCGGCAGACGAGCTGGCCCTGCGATCACAAAAATATGAGAAATAATAAGTCGTTTGATACCGCAGAGTTTTAGGGTAGTTTGTTATACAGCAGTAGCTAGCTGATTCTTATGATATAAGTATATAGCAGCTTCAAAATATTATTACCAATAGCATCGATAGTAACAAGATTATTGAAAACAGTTTAAGACTTCTTCACTGTTATTTTTCACCTTAGAAAATATCCCACTAAGAACGGATAGCTAAATCACCACATGTATTAGTCAGCCCAAGGGGTGCTGATGCAAAATACCAGAACTCTGTTGGCTTTTATAAAGGGTATTTATTTGGGGTAGAAGCCCACAGTCACCAGGCCATAGAGCGTAAGTTACTTCCTCACCAAAGTCTGTTGCCACGTGTTGGAGCAGGATGGCTGCCGACGTCTGCCAGGGCTCAGCTTCCTGGGCTCCTCTCTTCCCGGGGCTCGCTTGTCTGCGGGCTCAGCTCTCTGCTCTCTCCACAAGGCCAGCTGTGCACTGTCAGGTGAACGGCTCGTCTCTCCTCCGGGAGCCTCTGCCATGTCTAATGGAGCCTTCTCTGCTTCTCTGTGTATTTACTTCCCAGGCTCCAGGATCCAAACTCCAACTAATTCCTTTGCTGTGAGGTTTCTCTCTAAGTTCCCACCCACCAAGGGGGAGGGGGCTCGATATCCCACTGATGTGGCCCAATCAAAGCCCTAATCACAGCTCAATCCAGTAAAAGTGAAACCTCTGACCAATCCAATACAGTCTAATATGCCCAGAGGAACAGACCAGTCCACAAACTTAATCCAATCTCTATTTCTGGAATTCACAAACAATATCCAACTGCTACACCATGTTTTAAATCCCTTGAAATCATTTTTCTCTGTGTGGTTAAGCCGCTGATGTGATACAAACTTAAGATCCTTTGTTTAATTTTCATTTTAAATTTCTGTTTTATAATTATTTGAAATATCTACAAGATTCTGGAGTCAAAACTATAAAACAGGCACTTTCAGAGAAGTTAGGCTTCCGTGCCTCTCCCTTTCCTCCCCTTTTGTTGACTGTTTCCATTAGTTCTTGGTTTATTCTCCCCCCTTTCTTAAGTGAAAGGTCACTAACTAATCGCCCAGTGTCCCAGCCTGCTATGACAAACACCGCAAAATGGGTCGGCTGAACACAGGAATTCGCTGATGCACCGTTTCAGAAACCAACAAGGCTCGCCGCAGCGCTTGGGGTCGCACGCTTGCTTCTCGCCTCCATCACGTGGCCCCTCTCCCTCCCTCCCTGTCCCTCTCCCCTCACTACCCCCCTCCCCGCTCTCCATCTCCTAACCCCAGCCCCTGCGGATGTGGCCTCATTTGGAAATGGGGTCACTGCCCATGGGATTAGGCAAGTTAAAATGAGGTCGTTCCAGAGGAGGTGGACCCTGTTCCCACATGACAGGTGGCCCCAAAGGGAGGGATTGAGCTGTGCCCTGGCCAAGGGCGCCAAGGAGGTTCCCCCTGGCCTGCCAGCGCCCCGAATCCAGGCTTCCTGTCTCCAGAGGAGAGACCACGCCCTCTGCTTTAAGCCTCAGGAGGCTGAGCCATGCAGCTTGCAATGGCAGAGCTTGGGGGCAGCGGTCAGTGTCGTCCACGGACCCCCAGGGCAGCAAGCGGCAGCCAGTGATGCCCCTGGGCACTGCCATGCTGCTTGCAGCTCCACATGGAACATTCTAGCTGAGGCCGCGGCAGGAGCCCTCAGGGCAGACAGGCTCCGCCCACCCCTCACCCTCGCCCCTGCCCTCGCCTTCGCCCTCGCCTTTGCCCGCTGTCGCCCTCGCCCTCGCGGGCCCTCCCGTGTGGGCCTTGGCTGCGCTCAGCCTGCCTGCCTCGACCTGCTAGAATAACCGAATCCCGTATCCTCCCCTGGCCCAGAAACCCTGGCTCTGCGGGCGGCAGCGGGGGCAGCGCGTGTCCTTGTTAGAATCGTGCATGGCCTGTCCCGGCCCCAGACACGCTCCTGCGAAAGCCCCGAGCTGCGCGGGGAGCGGGCTGCGCCATCAGGAGGCGGCTCTGGCCTGGAGGCCCAGGCGCCTTCTCCTCGCACTGTGGCTCGAGAAAGGCCTCACAGAAGGCAGGGCTGTCCGGCAGGAGGGGAGGGGTCTGTTGGAGGGGGTCTGATTCCTGGGACCCTCCCCTCCCTGGGCCCTACGGAGTGGTGGTGGGCTGGGGCCAGGGAGGGGTAGGGCAGGGGCGGGCCTGTGGCCATGCAGGTTTGCTGATACCGAATTCCAGAATTGGGGGGCCCAGGAACAACTCCCCTCAAAGACAAAGCGCAGGGCCCCCTGAGCTCCTCCAGGTGATTCCTCCAAACCTCTCCTGCCTGGGGGCAGCCAGGGGCACCGGGAGGGACGGTGTGGAGTGTCTCGCCACCTGTCCTTCCTGGAGAGGGAAGTGTCCCCCAGTTTGCTGACCTGGGCATTGGGGTCCTGGACTCCCTCCCAAATTAGCTGTGCTGGCTGGTGGCCTCCGTCAGGCCCCACGACCTCCCTGTGTGTCCAGGTCCACTTGTCCCCAGGACGGCCTTCCCCGGCCGACCTGCCCTGCCAACGCAGTGGAGGCCACCCCGAGCTTCTCCCGGGTGGGCCTGGCATGGTTTGAAGCTGGGTGTGGAGCTGTTGTCAGAAAGGCCTCTGGTGCGGTCCCTTCAGTGAGCCGTGGCCCGGGGGGGTGGCCAGGAGCCCCTTCTAAACGGGATGAACACGGAGAGACACAGAGCGAGAGCCACGGAAGTGAGCGAGAGCCACGGAAGCCAGAAGCTGGAAGCAGCGAAACCCGGAAGAGAAGGGAGAGCTCGGCGGACGCTGCCGAGCGGAGGTGGCGGAGGGGCCCAGGCTCGCCGGCAGCCGGCTTTGGGGAGAGAGCATCGCTGACCTGGGCATTTTCCTCAGCTTTGAGTCTGTGAGCTTGTGAGCTGATAGAATCCCGCTGTTAGAAACTGACCCATTTCAAGGTGTCGGCATGTCGCGGCCTAGCAGATGAGAACGGGCAGAGCTGGGCGCAGTGCCTACCGCGGTGTGTCCCCAGGCTGGGTGGCTTTATTTCCAGGGCCAGGGATTCAGGCAGGGCCCAGTGCGGGGCTCGTCTCAGCTGGGTCTCTGCCCTCCTGCTCAGGGGTGTGGGGGATGTGGGGGCTGAGGGCAGCTCTACCGGGCTGTAGGCCTGTGGCCGTCCCCTCAGCACCCCTCCACGTGGTCTCATGACCTCCCCCCGTGGCCTCCCCCGTGGCCCCCCCGTGGGCCCCCCGTGGCCTCCCCCTGTGGTCTCCTCCTACCCCCCGTGGGCCCCCCATAGCCTCCCCCTGTGGCCTCCCCCGTGGCCTCCCCCCGTGGGCCCCCTGTGACCTCCCTCTGTCGGCCCCCTGTGGTCTCCTCCTACCCCTCCGTGGGCCCCCCGTGGCCTCCCCCCGTGGTCTCCTCCTACCCCCCGTGGCTCCCCGTGGCCAGCCAGCAGGTGACCTCCTACAAGGCAGCTGACGCCATCAGTCTTGAGACACTAGGCCTGGAGCTGTCCTGGCTTCACTTCTGCCTCACTCCATCAGTCTCAGCCGGTGGGGCCTGGCTCAGACGCGGGGCATGGAGAGCTACACCCCCCTGCCAGAGGGGCAGGAGGGAGACTTCGGAGCGCCCTTAAGCCACCACGACGCATTCCGGCATCCGGCGCCCGGCAGAGCCTGCATTCAGCCAGCGCTCAATCGACGGCACTGGGCGAACGGAGCCGCCTCTCCTGCCGGGGATGCGCCGACTGGCCTGGAATGAAGCCTTGGCATTGGCCACCGCCCTCCCCTCTGGCCCGTCAGGCGTCCACTCGTCGACGATGGACCCCAGACCCGGGCTGGGCTGCACCAGGTCCCCACTCACGAGGCTCTTCCTCTGGGCTGAGCTGCGGCCGCCCCTGGAGGCTGTGCCCCTGCAAGCCCCTTTTTCCCCCTCGCTGCCTCCTCAGCGTCCGGCCCCCCCCCACCCCATGCTGGACTCTGGGAGCAACGAACAGACCCGGGGCCCGTTCTGCCCCCGGACTCGGCCCAATTTCAGCACCGCCTCTGCAAGGGCCAGTGGCTCTGCCGACAAGGAAGCTGCCCGCACAGGACCTGTCCCCGCTGGGCACACGTGGGCTTAGCGGTCCCGGGACCGGGCCAGGGGTGGGCTGACAGGCTTCCTGCGTGGGGCCGAGTGTGCTCTGCCCTCCTCGAGCATCTCCAGGCTGCTGTGGCTGGACTTGAACCCGGGGCAGGCAGCACCTGGCTCCGGGGCCTCTGTCCACCGCCCTGGGGCCCCGGGGGAGAGGCTGCCCTGAGCCCGGGGTGGGTGGACGCAGGGCCTCCCTGGGGACGCACCCGGGCGGCTGCGCCTGTCAGGGCCTCCTTAGGCCGCCGCCGCCGCCCGGAGCGGGGCCTGGGTCAGCGAGCAGATAGGCGCCGGCGACACCATTATCTCCCGCCAAACAGCCCCGCCGCGCGCAGCCGGGCAGAGCCGGGGCGCCGTGGAATCGGACCGTTCAAAAGTGAATTATCTGCAGCTGGAAACAAGACACTGCCTTTTAACTCGGGCATTATAAGGTCAGGACTCAAGACATCGCGGGGAGAAGCATTTATTGAAAAGTGATGGGAAAATGAAATTTAAAATTCAAAGCCGCCGTGTGCAGCCCGGGTGGCGGCGGGCGTGTGCGCTCCGGGGTCCCGGGAGCCGGGTCAGGGGATTTATTTGCATCTTTATTTTGCTGACGCAGAGAGCACTGCGTGAAGCGACTCTCCTATCAACCTGATGGAGAAATAAATCCTGGAACAAAAGCTGCGAGATGTTCACGGAGGCTGCGGGCGGAGGGCAGCTTTGCAGGGGAGCAATGGTGCAGGGGTGGGCGCAGGCGAGGCTCCGGGTGCCAGCCCTTCTCGGGACAGACTCTGGCTGCGTGACTCGGCTTCCCAGCTCTGCTGCCCCCTCCCAGTGCCCCCGCGGCCCTGTTGCCACATGCACCTGCCCCCAGGGCCCCTCTTGCCGCGCAGCCTGCTCCCACCTCCTCACGTCGGCCGGACGGTGGCCCCGGCCAGAGCCAGCCCTCCGTGGCCGCAGCCTTTTTGGGTTTTGCACTCCTGGGGCATTTTCAGGGGGGCTTCTGCCTACCGTGTCCTCTCCCTCGCACTATCGAGTGGGACTTACCCAGGGCCTCCCCACGGCCACATGCTATGGGCCTTCCAGGGAGCAGCGGGTGTCTCGGGAGCTGGCAGGGGCTTTCCTGGGTCAGGGGAGCTGGCATGTGGGGGTGGGCGGGAGGGGGTCCCAGGTCTGCCCAGCTCTGAGGCTGGGGGTGACTGCCTCCCAGGCTCACTAGGGCGACGGCACACAGCCCTGGTCCCACACACACAGCTCCTCCCCTTGGCCAGA
>JAKSZT010054521.1:137607-169812 GCA_026826555.1 Tolypeutes matacus
CACGGAGAAGAGGAGCTGTTGGCAAAGGAGCCCAGGCACACCACACGCACCTTCTGGGACTCGGTTTCCCCTTCTGAGCGGTGGACAGATGCAAGCAGGGAGAGCAAAGCGCCCAGCTGGGGCAACCAGTGGCCCTCAGTGGTTCCGATGTCTGTTTTTGGAGGAGCTGCTGCCCCCTTTCCGGACTGAGGCAGAGTCTTGTAGGTTTCTCATGTGTGGCTCTTTCCAAACAGGCCTGCTTTTATCGAGTTAGTTGGGTTTGGCTGTGAATATCCAAAATAATGTTGCCAAACAAGACTGGAGGCTTCTCCCGTAAAGAATTCCAGAGGTAGGCAGCCCAGGACTGGTGGGCAGCTCCGCGGCCAGCAGGGCCCAGGCGCCTTCTGCATGTGCTCGCCCTGTACACACCAGAAAGCCTGCCAGGCGCGCCCGAGCGCCAAGCCACAGCCACGCCCTCCGCCTCGGGCTCCGCCCTCACCCACCGCCTGAGCCGCCTCCTTGCCCCTGGCTGTCGTTGCCCAGGCTCGCTCTCCGTTGGGAAAGGTTGGGGCCACAGCCTTAGCTTCTGATAAACTCACTCCTTTGAGGCTCTCAGGATGAAAGCAATTGGCCCACGGAACTCCGCAAAGCTGCAAACAAACAGATTCTCGGCCGGATTGCAGCTCAGGGTGGAGGGCCCCTCCTGCGGCAGGGCCCCTGCCATCTCCTCCACGGCCTTGCTAGCTCTACCCGGCGTCCATCTACCCTCTACAATCTTACCAAAGTGTCACCAAGCAGGCAACAAACCCCAGCACCCGACCCTCTCCTACGCTTGCCCCAGTGTTGCAGCCTCGCTTAGTTCCTGGTCTGCCTTCCAAAGTTCAGCAGACAAGAGTTTTGCCACTGCCTAAAATAGGTCACCATAGTTCCACCCTGCAATATCCGATTCCTTACCACCCTCAGCATAATTGCTTTTTCAGTCAATGCCCCATCCCACTCCAAATACCAAATTAGGATTAAGCTTGGCTAGCTATAACAGAAAGGCCCTGAATAATCATGACCTAAATATGATACAAGTATATTTCTCTTTGTTTGAGAAGCCAGAAGGAGCCAGGAACCCTGTAGCTTCACTGCATATGGCTTTTATTCCCAAGGCCACATCATGATCCAAGATGGCTGCTGTTGCTCCAGCCATTATACCCACATTCTAACCAACAGGAAGGAAGAAGAGACGAAGGACGCACCTCCCCAATAAGAGCACTTTCTAGGAGTTGAACACATAAGTTCTTGTATTCCATTGGCAGAACTTAGTCACATGGCAAACCCATCGGGCACTGGGGCAGGAAGTACAGTCGTTATTTCTGATGACCGCGTACCCAGATAAAAATTGGGAAGAAGAGAAGCACAGATATTGGGTGAAACCAGCAATCTAGAATTGTATACCTGAGAAAAAATAAGACCTGGAAAGAGGATGGGTATTTTCAGATTAAAGTGGTAAGAGTTTTCCCACAGCAGACCCTACTTCTAAAGCGAGGACATTCTGGAAGAACAGAAGGAATGACCAGCCAAGGAAAGGTTGGTGCGGGTAAATCTAAGTAAACATTGGCAATATGAAGCCATAATAGTGATGTCTAACTTGGGGGTATAAAAAGAGAGAAGCAATGAAATGCTTGGAAACCAGGACATAAACGGGAGGTGGGGGCAGGCGTGGAGGTCCCGAGGCCCTCGCGCTCTGGGGAGGCGGCTTCGTCGGGGCTTCTGCGTCCCTGGCTGGTCACCTTGGCTTTGTCGTCACTGTGCGTCTCGTGCACTCGGGGTGCAGGGAAGATGCACGGACACTTGGGACGGGCGGCAGCAGCCAAGCCGGCTGTGCGCAGCCACCGCTCGGGCGGAGAGTCTCGCCGGCCGCAGCCCCCAGCGCGAGGCGGTGCTGGCTGGAGCTTGCGGCGCCCCTGCCCTTGCTTTGCCGGATCATCTGGCCCACTTTCAGGTGCGGCACACAAGGCCCTGCACCTCCCGTCTTGGGGCCTTCCTTGCCGCCTGGCCCCGGGGTCCGAATGCTGACGGCGCCCTCGGGGGTGGCTGCTGGGGGACAGTCCCCGGCAGGACGAATCACGAAGCCCAGACGGTGCCCAGCGCGGCTGGACAAGGCGCTGTCGGCGTTCCAGCCCCCTCGCCGGGTGCCCGCGTGGGGGGCTGTCTCGGGGGGCCCGCGGGAGCCGAGGAGGGGGCGGAGCGGGGGAGGGGTCCAGCCAGGGGGCTGCGGGTCCATCCACCGACGGGCGAGGGCCGGGCAGCCTGATGTCGGGCTGGTGGCTGCGGCCTGGGGCGGCCTTGGCTCCACAGTGCCAACATGAAGAAGGCGGGGAGAACCCCCCGGAAATGCCCCCCGGTGCGGCTTGCCGCTGAGTCCTGCAGGTCACCTTCACCTCTGACTTGAGCTAAGAGTCCCTGCGGGCCCACGCCCTCCCCACCGCTGGAAATCCGCCTGCTTGACAATTTGTGCAAATCTGGGTGTAGTGAGACAGTATCTTCTTGCTTTGTTCAACTGAACAAAGCAATGCTATTTAAATACAATTCAGTCAGTGGTCCATTACAGGACATAGACTTTAAAACCTCATATAGCTCTAAAGGACTCACACATAACCCAGTAACTCACCAACCCTTCCTTTCCTACCTTCTACAGTTGCCTTCACCAAAAGCAGCCATTATTAGCTTTTTTTTTTAAAAAAAAGATTTATTATTTATTTACTTCTCCCTATGCCCTCATTGTTTGTGCTCGCTGTCTGTTCATCTTCCTTTTAGGAGGCACTGGGAACCGAACCCGGGGCCTCCCATGCAGGAGGGAGGCACCTAATTGCTTGAGCCAACCCCTGCTCCCTGTTTTGTTGTGTCTCTCATTATTTTTTCCTCCTTGTGTCTCTATCATCTTGTTGTGTCAGCTTGCCATGCCAGCCCTTCGTATCAGCTCACTGTCTTGCTTGTCTTCTTTAGGAGGCACCGGGAACTGAACCTGGTAACTCCCATGTGGTAGGTGGGAGCTCAATCACTTAAGCCACATCTGCTTCCCCATTATTAGCTTTTAAAATATTTTTTCTGGCATTAACACTTCCACATGTTTCTAAATATGCATTTACTGCTACCTTTTGATTAATCAATTTAGGAAGAAATTTTCCTCTTGTAGTGTATGAGGAGTTAACCCTCTGCTTGCCCTCTCTGCTCTCCCAATATGGTTTTATTGCAATTTTCAATTAAACTGATTTTTTTCTATGTTTACATTATATCTCTACAACATTCACAGCTTAGCATTCATTCACATTACAGCACACTCCAATTATGCTTCCTTTATTACTTTATTTCCTGTAGTTATTAATCCCTGTGTTTTCATTTGATTAGTTTTGTTTCCCAGTCCTTCTGTTGTCCTTTCCAAGCCCTTTGGCCCACTCCTGAAGACCCTCTGCCCAGAGACCCAGTTCTCTGTCTGGGCTGGCAGCACAGCTTCCTTTGAGATCTGCCTCTGCTGCCACTTGCCCTTCTGCTGGGCGGGAGTCCCTTTCCTGGCCCCCTTTGTGTCTTTCTTGTTCTCGGCTTGCCTCGTCGCTTAGGTGAGGACTGTTCACCTGTGGTTCAACAAGGATGAAAAGATGGCACGTCAGCTGGGGACACGGCCGCGCCGCCCCTCAGCGAGCCCGTCTCCCGGAGGTCCTTCCCTGGACTCTGCCTTCCCCACCGTCCTGGGGAGACCCTGCACTTCTCCCCTGGCTTCTGGACCCCAGGCCTTCCTGTTCAGCTCCCTGCTGTTTATTGGGAAAAGGCACCGGGAGGTAAGTTCCCTGGGAACAAGTTCATTCCCGCCTCACAGGTGACTGGTGGCTGCCGTGGATGTGGTGGCCCAGGCTGGCCCTCACTCTGCTGCGGAGTCAGGGACTGCGCTGCATCCTGCTGCTGGAACCCGCAGGCCGCTCTGCCCCCCGATCTTTTGAACACCACCTTGGCCACAACCAAGATACAGGACCGGCCCCTCGCCACGAAGCCCCTGCAATCCCTTCCCCTCACCACCCCTAATCCTAGTTTCCGTTTCTAAATTTTGTCAAAGACATTTTGGCAAATGGCATATGGATGGAATCATGGAGCGCCTGGTCTTTTGGGAGCGGCCTCCCCCGCCCAGCACAGTCCCCGAGAGTCATCCACGTCGTGAGCGTCCAGAGCTGCTGGGCAGCGGCCCGCCAGAGACCCCGCGGCACAGCCGTTCCTCCAGGCGGGCCCTGGGCTCCCCCCAGTTTTTGGCTGTTACAAATAAGATGCTGCGGACAGTCCTGTACAGATTTTGTGTGGATGTTCGTTTTCACTCATGGGTCAGTGTTTGTTTCTTTAGGAAGCTGCCAAACCATTTTCCAGAAGACTGTACCATTGTCCACGCCCACCAGGAAGGTGTGAGAGCATTCGTGTTTCCTCTGTTTTTTATTTTACCTGCGCTAATAGGTGTGCAGCGGAAGCTCACTGGGGTCTTAATCCTCTTTCCCTAAAGGCAGATGATGTTGCCTCAGAAAGTTGTATGCTTCCGTGCCTCACTGGCCTCAGCAGAGACACCTGCTGCCGCCGGTACCTGAGCCCCTGAGTGTTTTGGGGAACAAATCCGGCTGGCTTGGTTTTTCCCTTGCTGGCTCACGCTTTGTCTTTCCCAAGCCTGCGAGGCAGTGGCCACTTGTCCATCTGCCTTTCGGCTGCCAACTTTTTGTTTGTCTTTGTCTCTTGTTCTGTCTTCTCATTCTGAAGGGTTTGTGTCGTTTAAAGAAATCTCATTGCGAGTCTGGAGGGAAGATAATAAGATGTGTGTGGCGAATTCCCCACAGGGTTTCTCGAAACCGTCATTAGGAGGTGGGTTATGCGTATTTCCTTTTCTGTGAAATGCTTGTTCACATCTCTCGCCCACTTCCCCATGCCTTTGCGCGCCCTCATTTCTGAATTTGCAGGAGTTCTTTACATATTTTGTATGTTAGCCTTTGTCAGTGAGATGTGCTGCAAAGATTTTCTCCTGGTCTGTGACTTGTCTTTTCACTTTCTTTATGGTTTCTTTCGAGGAAGTGAGTTTCTTAATTTTAATGTAGTTGAATTTGTCAACTTTTTTACTTCAGGGTCCGCTGTCTTTGTGTCTACTTTGAGAAACCCTTTTCTACTCTGATGTCTTTTAACCTAAGTCTTTCTTTTTTAAGTCTTTCAAATAGGGGATAAATTTTAAGTATGATGTGAGGAAAGGATCCACTTTCGGTACATTTTTATATGTGTACACAGTTTTCCAGCACCTTACCCATAAAAACCATCCTTTTCACATTGCTCACTCTGCCACGATTCACACTCGGAGTTTCCATAGACGGGTGTTTTTTCTATGTTCTCTGCCCTTCCCGGTGCCTACACCACAGCCCAGGGACTTCAGTTCCGTAATAATTACTGGCGGTTGCCAGAACAAGCCCTGCGGCTTACTCTCGTTTCTCAGTCGTGTCTTGGTCCTTTGCTCTTATACACAGATTTTAAAATTCATTTGTTAAGTTCCATGAACAGAATTCTTGGTATTTTTGTTCTAGTAGCATGAGATCTTTAGATCAGTTTGGAGAAACCTGACATCTTTTTGAAATACATGGTGCACCTCTTCTTTCACTCAGTATCTAATGTCTTTAGAGTTTTTGTAGTTTCTTCCATAAAGTGTTTGCACACACCTTGTAGTTTTATTCTTCGGCATTTTACATTTTTTGTTGTTATCGTCAACGACATTTTAAAATTGATATTTTTTAGCTGATTGTGGCTGATGTACAAAATGCAATTCGATTAGGAATACTGATTTTGTTTTCAGCAAACTTTCTAGGCTCTTTTATTAAACCTGATTACCTGGCGTTTTCCTTCTGTTTGGACAACCAGCCTTTTCTCTTCTCTCCTCGCTCTGCTGAGCCGCGTGGGACTTTTGGTTAACTTCTGACTCTGACCGAGCGAATTCGAGATGAGGGAGAACCACCAGAAAAGCGTAAATAGCGCCCGAACCGTCGAGGAGGAAACACAATGCGGTGAAAAGCTTAATTCAAAGCACGGCCTCAAAGGAGGGGAAAAGGAGAACAGGGAACAACTCGAATTGAAACGGTGGGATGGCGACCCCGCGGGCGCAGCCTGCAGCGCCCCCCGGTGCCCGGAGGACCCTCGGGGCGCGCCCAGGGCACCAGCCCCCAGGCTGACGCCCGGCCTGGAGAGCTGCCCGCCCGCCAGGAGCGCGGCCCGCCCTGAAGCGGCGTGGGGTGCTCTGGGGTGCTCTGGGGAGCGTTTCCCTGCGCTCCCGGCCGGCTGCAGTTGCTCGATGGCTCTGCACCATGACAGCTGACCCAGGTTTGCCGTCTCTCACGCCGCGCAGGGGTCTCGGGTGCTGGGCCGGCGCCAGGGAGAAGGCGGGTTTCACAAAGGCCGCCCGGTTCCCGGCTGTGTCGGGACGGGGAGACCCCTGCGGCCCGGGCATCGCCGTCCCCGCACTGCCCCGTGGACAGTCACGGCCTTGAACCCCGCGGCAGCCCGTGCGCTACCTGGCGGGAGCACGGGCCGGCAGGTGGATCCCAGACCCCGGCCTCTCGCGGCAGTGATGGACGCTGGGTTTGAGGGACGGCACCCCACGGGCTGGCTGGACGGGGGTCTCTCCCCAGCCGCTGCGCCTCTAGCCTGGTAAAAGCCGTTTGTGTCACCTGCTGGGCCCACGGCAGGCCTGGCGAGGCGCAGCTGGGGTGAGCTGATGGGCCGCTGCAGCCCCCCGCACGCCTGGCGGCAGGGGAGGGGCCTGCGGCTCGCCCCAGACCAGCGAGGCTGACCTCCCGGCTGGGGGGCTCTGCCCCTGGGGTGGGGGTGGGGCTCATTGCCCGTGTTGCCAGGCAACACGCCAGGTGTCAGGGCGTCCACGCGCCCGGGTCTGTGAAGCACGGTGGGCTCCAGGGCGGGGGACAACAGAGGGTCGTGCCTGAGCAGAGCCCAGGGCACGGGGGGCCACCCCGCCCCGCCCCGCGGCTAACACGCGGGCGCCCACTTTCCAGAAGATGCTGCAGACGCTCAGGAGGGTGGAAGGAGGGACGGTGCACAGAGGCTCTGCTGACGGGCTTGCCGCGTGATCCTGGGGAGAGCCCCCCAGGCCTGGGTCGGACTGCCTGCCCCGTGGCGACCGCCACGCTGGATTGCTGCGGGGTTCAGGGAGTGAGCGCAGGTGGCAGCCCAGCTGAGGTCCAGAATCTTCTGCCTTCTCCTGAGGAGTCGCCTCCAGCCACGTGGACCAGTTCAGTCCAGGGGGGGGCAGGCGTCAATCAAGCAGTCCGACAAGTCCATGCCCTGCTCCAGCCCAGCCCCGACTTCGGGCCGAGGCCCCCACCGGCTCCCCGGGCTGCTGAGTGGCTCAGGGATCCCCGCACTGAGCTCAGGCCTGCTTCCCTTCCTGGGCCCACCACAGATCTGCCTCCCACCCACCCGAGCGCCACCTGGCCCCCTGCCCCCTGCAGAGATGTCCAGGTTGTGGGGCACCCCAATCTGGAACGGCCTTAAGGGCCCCCACCCACCGCACAAGGTCCCGTCCCTGAGGCTCCGGGAGGAGGCCAAGAGCGCAAACCCTCTTCCTGGGTACGACTACCCCCTGCCCCCTAGGATGCAGGCTCAAGCCAGCTGGAAGCTTGGCCTTCCTTTCCCTGCTGCAGCTTGGACTGAAGAAGTGCCCGGCACGTGGGCGCCTAGAGAACATTTGTTGAGTAAATCACGAGTGATTCTCATTCCCTTCCCGGGCGCCCACGAGCTGTGTGCGCCCTCCAGAGGGCCTGCGGCTCTGCGCTCCTCCCGCCTCTTGGGCCTCGTCCGCTCGCGCTTCCCCTCGATCTCCGGGCACGCGTGCTTCTCACACAACGTACTTGCCGTCCTTGGCTTGTCCACACCTGGGGTAGGCGCGCCTTGGTGGCAAACCCTTCCTCATTCGGCAGAGCCATTTTCCCAGGATAAGTTCCCGGGAATTGAGATGAGCCAAGGATGAAGGCTTTGTGGCTGCCCACGGTGGCAGGTGCGTGCCGAGATCCACGCCCCAGGCAAGGGGGGCCCGTGCCTGGGCCAGCAGCAGACAGGAGGCGCTGAGGAAACCTGCCGCCAGGGGCAGAGGGAGCAGCAAGCCTGCCGGAGGAGCCAGGGCGGGCGAAGGCGACCTGCAGAGCCCCTGGGGGAGGGCCGAGAAGCCAGAGGCACTGAGCGAGACCCAGGAACCCGGCCAGAGGAAGGAGTGGGGTGCAGGTCAGAGGAAGGGGGCCGCCAGCCACAGCGCCTCCTCCCCACACCCCAGCCCACCCCGCTGCGGTCAGACCCCAGGCCGTTACCCCCCTTCAGTGCAAAGCATGCGGCTCGCGGGCACTGGCCTGAGAACGTGGGAAGGGGAAGCTTGCACAAGGGAGTCCCGGGGCAGGCGGCCATGGCGAGGGGCCCACCTCGACTCACCCTGGGGCGTGACGTGGCCTGCAGCGCCGGCACGTGGGCACGCCGCTCCCCGAGTCCATCTGTAGGACCAGAACCCCAGCTCCCGGGGCTCAGCCTCGCTTGGTCACACTTCCGTGGGGAGCTGACGAGGACTAGTGTCTTTTGTTTTGCCTTCTTTTTAAAAAAGAGAAAATCTCCACTTTACAAGTTGCCTGTCAAATTCCATGTCTTCATGGCCGACTAAGCGCTAAGGAGACTGGTTATAAACTCTGGACAAAATGAAAAATCAGTCAACAGGACTTTGTTTCAGCTCTGCAAATAAACAGGCTGGACACGGGCACTCCGTCCTTAACACCCCCCCTCCCCCCAAAAAAAGGCAGGACAAACTGGAAATCAAAGACTTTTCCCAGACCCAACAGACAACTGGGGACTCAGAGCCAACGGCCGCCACGAAACCTGGAGTGAGGCTGAGCGCCAGCAGAAGCAGCTGGAGCCATACCTGCGAGGAACACGTCAATGGCCATTTGGACGGGTGGTCCGCGGCCAAGTGTCAGCTAGTATGAGTGTGAGAAGCTCCTGGGGGGCTGCAACCTCGGGGACCCCCACCTTCGTGATGCTACCAGCTGCTCGCGGTGAAGATCTGAGGAAGATGCTCTCCTGCCTGGGAGGGGCCCAGTAGTCACTGTGAATCAGGACCATTTTGTAGAAATTGATCTGGTGTTGGTAGGATGCATATGGAATTCAGACACTGTGGAATGTCCAAAGCTAATTTTGAAAGAGACAGAAGTCCCAGGACCTACACTCTGGTTGAATGATGGAAAGAATGTTCCAGATCTGACTCCACGTCCCTGTGGCTGTGAACCCATCTGTAAACAGCGTCTTGGAAGCTGTGATCCCTTACGGTGTGGACACATTGAAGCAGAGAGGGCCCTGGCCCCATCCCCGGAGAGGAGAAGCCCGGAGTCAGCAGGAGCCTGAAGAGCTGACTCGAGGGGAGGGAGCTTGTCAGGACAAGGCCGAGGCCAGCCAGGAGCCCCAGGGAGAGGTGTGGCCTTGCCGCACCTTGATTTGGCACTTCTGGCCTCTGAGATGGTGAGGGAATGCATTCCTCTCGTTTAAACCAAGCTTTGTGGGCTATTTGTCATGGCAACCCTGGCAAACTAAGCCAGATGCTAACTGATTTCTAGGCTCACTATAAAGCCGCAGTAAACAAGGCAGTCTGGCATCGATGAAAGGGCTGAGTCCAGAGACAGGACCACACGTGGACGGCCAGCTGGTTCTTGAAGTGCCAAAAGGCAATTCGGCGGGAGCAGAAAACATTCCCAGCACAGGAGCGGCTGTGTGTCTGTTTGTGAAAACAATCATCCTCGCTACGCCACATAAAGCAAGCATCAATTTGAAATGAGTTATAGACCAAAAGGAGCAGCTAAGATGCTAGAACTCTTGGAAATGAGCAGAGGGGAAGATCACTGAGACCGTGGGGCAGGCAGTTTTCTCAGAACCCGAAATGCATGAGCTATAAAAGATAGTTTTGATCAACTGGAATTTATCAAAATAAATCTTCCACTCTCTGAAAGACATGATTAAGATAATGAAAAGACAGCACAGAGTGGGAGAAAATATGAACCATCCATGTATCTGACAAAGGATTTGTATCTGGAAAACATAAAGAAATCTTATGGCTCATGAACACGGCAAACAACCCAACAAAAAGGGGCAAAGGATTTGAACAGACGTTCCACAAAGGGTGAATGCCTGATAAGCACAGGAAGGACTGCTCAGCACCATCCGTCACCAAGAAGGCGGCACCGAAATGCCGTGACACACCCATTAAGGCGGCCAGCGCGAAGAGCGGCAGACCAGGGCTGGCGAGGGGGCCGGGTTGGCGGGGGCGGAACATGCTACGGTCTGGCTGGTGCTTTCCTTGGCAATTGCTCAAGAGAATGAAACTTAGGCTGACATAGACTCTTACGAGAACGTTCCCAGCATCTTTATTCACAACGACCCAGTCTGAGTTTCCACAACTCAAATGAGCCGACTTTTAAAACATGCAGTGTGCCTGAACAATGGAGTGTGACTTGTACCTTCCTGTGCTGCTCAAAGCAAATGCCACGACGTGGGGTGGGTTAAGCTACGGGAACCTATTCGCTCAAGGCTTTCAGGCCGGGAAGATGTCTCAGGCAGGGCATCATCGAGGCGGCGCTCTCTCCCCGAGGACCGCGGCCAGGCGCATGGCGGCATCTCCTGGTCTCTCCCTTCACAAAATCCCCAGAGCCTCAAGTCCTTTCAGAAGCAATGCTTAGTACAAAGCCTCATCAAGTCGGTTTTAGGTTTTAGGTGTGCTCTGCCTTGGGGCTCAAACCCCTCCCTCTGTGGACCTGGGAAACCTAGAGAACAAGTCAGTTATCTGCTTCCGTTAAACAAAGGAGGGACAGGCATAGGATAAACATTTCCATTCCAGAAGGGAGAAATTGGAAGGAAAGGGGTCATGGGTCCCAAACAATTCTGAAACCCTGCAGGGCAAACTCCTTTGGATTTCAAGGTCCTAGAACCATCTATGGAAGGAAGTTTAGCCCTGCAGCCCTGATGGATCTTCAGCCCCACCCCATCCAGTGCTTGTGCAGGGGCCAAGCAGCCCCCAACAGTGGGATAAGCTTCCACCCTCTCTGAAGACGGGGCAGCAGCACTTTTCCCAGACAGTGGGGTGGAGGGCCGCCCCCTCCATGCTCCGGGGCAGACTCGCCCGTCCCCTGTCCACTCTCTTGGCTTGAGAAGGTGTCTTCAGTCCAGGCCTCAGCTTCCACGGTTCTGCCTTAGAAGTGAATTTTCCTTCACTCTGTCCCTTTCCTGTTCCTTTTAGTCCAGGAGGGAAGTGGTTCTGTTCATACAAATCTCACAAAAAAACTTGTCGGTTTTGCATGTACTACAGAGGGTGCAAACCATGAGACAGTGAGACGCCCCGCAGGTGCTTCCCGGACAGCCGCATTTCCAGGCCTGACTTCCGTGAACATTAACTACTGACTGATTCCGTGTTCCCTTAAGCCCTCACATGGGGCACTATTCTCTGGGGATTCACTTTCTATAAGCTCAGAATTTTCCAAACCATCAAGTTCCGGCTTCTCTGGGCCCAGGAGCTCAGTTCCCATCTTATCCCTTTCCTCTCACATTTTACTAGAGCTTTAAGAAGCCAGGCGTGCTTCCCACATCCAGTTTGCAAGTCTCCTCAGCTAAACATCCAGGCTCTTCATACTCGAATTCTGCCTTCCCTCTGCCGTCAGAACGCAGTCTTGCCAAGCCCTCTGCCACTTTAGCACAAGGGTCACACCTCTCGTCCAGCTTGCCATGACACATCCGTCGTTCCTGTCTAAGGCCCTGTCAGGAGAGCCTTCAGCGTTCGCGTCTCTACCCAGTCTAGTCCAAGCAAGCTAGACCTTTCCTAGCCAACATCGCCCAGTTCCTTCTGGCTCTGCCCTTACCCAGTTTAAGAGATACTTCCGCATTTTTGGTATTTACAATAGCAGCGTCTCCATCCTGCTACCAAAACCTGTTTGAGTTTCATAGGGTGCTGAGAGCAAGTGCCATGAAATGGTTCAGTTTAAGTAAGGGGAATTTATTCGCTCATGGTTTTTTGGCCAGGAAAATGTCCAAATCATGGCCTCATCAGGGTGATGCTTTCTTCCTGAAGACCAGCTGCTGGCGATCTTGGCTCCTCTGCCACATGGCGAGGCACGTGGGGTGTCTGCTGGTCTCTCCCTTCTCTTCTGGGTTCTGTTGATTTCAGCTTCTTCCTTCCTTGGCTTTCTCTCTATCATTCTGAAGTTCATTCTGCTTATGAAGACTCCAGTGATAGGATTAAAAGCCTTCCTTATTGAGACAGGCGTCCTTCAGCTGACGCTGACGTAGCTTCATCAAAAGGCCCTACTCGTAATGGGCTCATGCCCACAGACATGAGTTACATTTAAGAACATGTTTTTTCTGGGTACATAGAGCTTCAAACCATCACACTCCCTAACACTACTTAGAAATAAAAAGGACGTGATTTACACGATGCAGGTGAATATCAAATCATTATGTTGAATGAAGAAAAACCAGGCACAAAAGACTACATATTGTATGGTTTCATTTATATGAAATTCCAGAAAACTAATCTCTGGTGACAGAAAACAGGTCAGTGATTGCCTTGGGCTGAGGGTGGTGGGAGGGGCAGATTGCAAAGAGGCTTCAGGAATCTTTTCAGTGTGATGGAAACGTTTCGTATTTTCATTTTGGTGATGGTTTCACAGATGTAATTATCTGACAAAACTCACCAAATTGTACACTTTAAGTGGATGAATTTTAATAAGCATAAATTACAGTGCAACAAAATTTATTTTTTAAAATGGCCACAAATTATTTGACACTCCTCACATTGAGAAGTGGGGCTCCTGTCCCCAGCCCCTGCATATGAGCGGGTGTAGAAGTGATGCCACATGACCTTTGGGGCACGGAGAGAGGCCCTGCAGCTTCCGCCGCGTCCCATGGAACACTCTCTTCTGGCTCTGAGCTGCCACGTACGTTTCTTTTAATCTATGAATTCCACGCCCCACCTCATTTTGTTTTCCCTTGCATTTTAAAAAAATGCAGAAGCCATGTCATTTGTCTTGTAGACATGCCCATAATCTGGACTTTGCTGACTGCCCTCCCGTGACGTGGGTATACCTGATCCTCTGTCACTTTTATTTCTGCACATTTGTATTGGATTTAAGGGCTTGTCAGTTGCATGCTCAGTTGATTTTGCTTTTTCTTTTTGTTGGTGACACTCCTAACAGGAAGGGCACGTCTAGTTGTCTCTCCTCGTGGTAGGAGCTACTGTCTCGACCCGTTAAGCCACCAGGGGCTGCAAAATGGATCTCTGTGAGCAGCAGGTAACTGGATATTTTAAAAAATCCAATCTGGAGAGATTTGTCTTTTAACTGGAATATTATGCCCTTTTATGTCTTTGGCTACTAATTTAATTTGAATCTCCTTCTCCCATCTTTACAGTTTTGGTTTGTCACCCTTTATCTACATCTTTTCTTCTTTCCTGCCTTCTCTTAGTTTGATTCAGGCTTCCCTCCCTCCATTTCATTTTCACCATCCACTAGTTTAGACACAGAATATATAATTTCCATTCTTTTAGTGGTGACTTTGGCAATCTTAATATTCATATTTAACGTAAAATCAAATGTCAAGACTTCAACTCAGATCAACTCTTTTCTAACATATATGCAATTGTTTTACAGGATTTTAATTCTATGTTTAATGTTAATCCCATATTAATTTTATTGTTTTACAAATATATATTGTTTTACCAATATATATTCCGATTTATCCACTAGTTTACCATTTTCTTTGCCCACTATTCCTTCTTGTCTTTCCTCCTGCTATTTGTTTCCCCCCGAAGTACCTTCCTTAGCAGTTCCTTTCAAAAGTGTCAGTTATTAGTGAACTATATCAGCTTTATTTGTCTGAGAATGCCTTTATTGTGCCAGCATTCTTAAACACAACCTCACAGCTGTGGGTGGGGGTTGTTCTATCTCAGCTTCTTAACTCTGTCGTCCGTCTGCTTCGGCTTCCACTTTGCTCTTGGCAAGTCAATCGTTTCTCTAATCTCCCTTCCTTTATAGTCGCCCCGTCTTTTTCTGTCTTGCTACTTTTAAGATCTTCTTTTTGCCTTTAGTGTTCTTTCAGGTTGGTTATAATATATCTAGGTATAGATATTTTTATTTGTTCTGCTTGAGTTTTTTTTTTTCCCTCAAGCATTCTGAATTTGAGAATTGGTGTCTTTCATCAACTGTGAAGAAACAATCTAAGCCATTATTTCTTCTAATTTTGCCTATTCCTTATTTCCTCTCTTATCTGTACTTTCCTGGTTCTTTGATTAGACATGGATTAGACTTCTCCATTGATCAGTGTCCTGAAATAAAACACAGCAAGCTTCTAAATTAGGTATTTGAGAAGCGCTTACTAACTGAGCTGTGAAGGTGTGTGGGGGGTGGAGGACTCACAGAAACCCCAAGGGACAAGGAGGTGCCCCAGGGATGGCAAGAGGGAGGGCTTTGCTGCCTCTGGGCTTGACGGGGCAGAGGGAGGGAGCAGATACAGGAGGCCGTGACGGCATGTGGAGAGGGTCGTGCCATAGGAGCTGCAGCTTATGGCTGAAGGATTCTCAACAGGCCCAAAGCCACCTCACATGGAGGTGGATAAGGGAATATACAACTCAGACTCTTCTCTCTTTCTTCGTTTCTCCTGTTGATGCTTCCTGTTGTGAAAACCCAAGCAGAAGACAGAGGCAAGGGAGCCCATTGAACTGAAAGGCAGGAGAAGGCGACCAAGACAGCTTCTCACACTGTTCTCCGTGTCCTTCACTGTCTTCAGTATTGTCTACCTTTTTCCCCAAGTAACTGTAGTTTCCCCAGTTCTGTCTTCTAGTTTAGTAATTCTCTCTTTTGCGCTATCTAATCTGCTATTTTAACCTTCTTTTGACTAATTTCAGTGGTCACATTTTTTCTTTCTAGAAGTCCAATTTTTTCAAGTCTGCCTGGTCATGATTAGTATTCTCTCTTTTATAAAATTATGTTTTCAATTCTCCAAATATTTCTTCAAAAATATTGAACACATTTTTATAATTTTGCATCTGATCATTGTAATATCCTAAAGCCTCTCAGGTGTGGCAGTGCTGATAGGACTATCGGGTTTGTTTTTCTACTGATGCTCAGTCAAAGTACCTTATTTCCTTGGATGATTTTTAATGTTGTTTGTGAGCTCACATCCATTGAATGTTTATTTGTAGGACTTCTTTGAGGCTTATCTTAAAAGTGTGATTTTCCCAAAAATATATATTTTTGCCATCTGTCTGGAAGGCACTAGCAACCCTGGACCACTTTAAATGAGTTTTTCTCAGGCCTCTCTGCTGAGGATTCCAGTCCCAAGTCTTCATGATTGGGGGATTATGCTAAAATTCCTAGTGGTAAACACCCCCCCCCAAAGTCACCATCCTCTCTGCTAAGACCTAAGGCCACGTTGGCCACGTCTCTGGGTCCTTCCATCCTCTGAGGGCTGCTCTCGGAAGCTGGGGTTTATGAGGAGTATCGCTGAGTCAAATTCCCACCCTTTTAGGGCTGCAGGCTGGGCCTCCCACCCCACGTACACTCACTCAGGACCACTGACACACAGGCCGAAGGCCGTTCAGGACCAGCGCCTGGCTCATTCCGTCGTGGACTTGTGCAGCTCGTCTTCTCTGACCTCGGTCCCTTACTCTCACACCAGCTCAGGCGTGCTCTAAAATACGGCGCATTTCCTAGGTCTGCCACGTTGCCAGAGCAGGTCTGCTTCCAGCAGCTGTGGGCAGGACGCAGGAGCCTGGCTCAGCCTTCCTCGCTGGCCCGATGACAGGCACGCAGCTTGGCAGGCAGCGCCGTGTCCCCTCACCACCTGTGCGAGGAACTCCACAGCCTTGGTGACTCACTCCTGCTCCTGGCCAGTGTGGCTGACCTCAGCTGGGCTCACTCCGGCTTCTGTGGTCAGCTGTGGTCATCCGGGGCCAGGTGACTAGGGCGGCCTCACTCACATGCCCTGTGGCGGGCAGGCTGTAGACGGGGGTGAGGGGGCTTCCGGGTCACGCATCTCCCGCTGCCCAGCATGGTGGCCGCAGGGTTCCCGGGGCAGAAAGGGAAGGCAAGCCCGGTGGGCAAGCGTGCCCCAAGGCTCTGCCTCCAGCACAGTGGCTGCCACTTCATCGGCTAAACCGAGCCATTGGCTGAGTCAGAGCCGTCGCGGGAGGAGACTGCCCGTGGCGTGATGCGGAGATGCGCTGCTGCCACCGTCTGCCGTGGCCGCCTACTGCTGGGGGGTCCCTGGCACTGCCTCTCAGGGGCGGTCCCTCTCGCAGTCCGTTTCGGTTTGCAAGGTCTGCTATGACAAGCACACACGACGGTCTGGTTTCAGAGGCTGGACGTCCAAAACCAAGGCGTCGGCCAGGCCGTGCCTTCCCCCCAAAGCCCGGCCCTTCTGGCGCCAGCCTGCCACCGTCCGTGGCCTCCGTGCTCACATCTCTGCCCCTGCCGTGTGCACCTCTCTCTCCGTGTACCTGCCCTTCTGGGCTCCACTGACCTCTGGCTTCTCCGTGGTTGTCTCTGGTCTCCGGCTTCCCTCTATCCGAGAGCTGGGCAGAAGGGGCCTCTTGTGACAGCCTCACAAGCTCCCCAAGATCATGGCATCCCACGTGGAAGCCCCTGAAGCCCCACTGAGGTGGCAGGAGGCCAGACTCCGCTTCCCAGCAGGAGGAGAACCGTTCAAAGCATCGCTGCCTCTTCGATCCCGGCTTGCCCCGTGTCCACAGGCAGTGCTCCTCTGTGTGTGAGAGGCTCCCAGGCCCAGGCCCCACAAGCCTCACCCTGCGGGCTCTGGCTTGACGTCCAGGCCTCATCATCTGGCCAGCACCCAGCCACGCGGGCCGGCAGGTCCTGGCCTTCTGTCCATCCACACAATGCGGGGGCCTCGGGAGAGACATGCCCTGCCAGCGGAGCGGGGGCGCGGGGAATGAGCCCTGGTCTCTGACCCAGAGCCATGGGAAATCCAGCCCTGCCCCTTTCCCGGGTCCTGCTCCCTGAGAATATTCTCCAGGGCTCGCGGCTCCGGCCTCTGGGCTCCTGGTTTTGCTCTCGGAGGCACTCTGGCTCAGCTCAGTCTTCTTCCCACCCAGTGGACTTCTTGGTCTAAGCTGAAAGCTTTGAGGGGTTCGAGGCACTGACAGCCCCCCACCCTGCTTTTGGAGAGCAGCCTTTCTTCAGCGGGGGCAGGGGGCCACGCCGTGGACATCTGAGCAGCCCTGCTAGCTGGCAGGGCTGGGGGGCCCGCCGCGGGATTTCCACTTTAAGTCTCGCTGAGGTTAAACAAAAGCTCTCCCAGCCCTTCTCTGCCCTGACGTCTGCTGGCACTGAGAGCCTTTGACGGAGAGGACTCGAGGATGGGGCGGTTTATTTCAATGCAGCAAGTCCTGGCTCCTTTGTGTTTCCTCTAAATTCTGCCGAAAACCTTAACGGCTCCTTCTTGAGCTTGTCTCTTTGTAGCTTTCCATGGGCAGCGGGATGAGGCCTGGGAACCTCCCCAGCCAGGCCCACGCGTGCACGAGGAAGCCTTCCCGTTTTCCGTGTCACCCCAAGCCGCGTGTTGCCCGGCCTCCAGCAACGCGTTGCCCTCAGTGGAGTCAGGGCACCCCCGGCTCCTGAGCCCACCCCCACTTCCAAGGACCTCATTGTGTTCCCCTTCCCTATTGCTATGCGATAAACTATCCCCAAACTAAGCGGCTTCAAACCACCACTTTGTTTTGCTCATCACATCTGTGGAGATAAATAACACACCCAAGTGAAAACAAACAAGAGTTTTTGTCTTCGTTTTCCAGGCTGTTCTGTGATGGCAAATATCACACGATGGCGTGGCTTAAACCGCAAGCATTTCTTGGTGGCCAGCCGGTGATTCTTGGGGTCCCTTGGCTTGTGCCTCTGCCTCCCACCCCATGGGACATCCACTCCCTTCTCGCTTCTGGGACCTTCATAATCTGGGTTAAGATCCTCCCTGACCCAGCTGGCCACACCTTACAAAAGGTCATGTCCTCGAGATCTTATCTCTAAGCCGTCTGGGGCATAGAGCTCACCCCCGCAGTTACTTCTCCAGCACTTGCTAGCACCAGCCTGTGCTTGTTGGGGGGGAGTGGGAAAAAGGGATGGGGTCAGGCCTGCCACGATTGGAGACTGTGGGCTCGGGGGTGCTGGGGTACGTGGTTCTCTGGCGGGTCCTAAGGTGGGAGTGGGGCAAGTTCCAGGGCAGCTGTCAGTGGTCAATCAAGTCCCCCCGTTTTGGTTGAAGTTGGGGGGGTTATGAGTTGCCTGCTGCACCAGTCGCGGCAGATCCTGCGGCAGAGTGTCGTGGTCCTTTCCGCTTTGCGGGCCTGAGTTTGGAAGGGGCTCAGCGGGGCGGTTTTCTCGGCTGCACGTGGCATCGGCTGTGGCAGCCAGGCAGGCGGAGCCGAGCAGAAGGGTAGGCAGGTCTCTCATGGCTGATGACAGCAGCGCCGGGAGAGAGGAGCTGCTGTTCGGGGGTGCAGCAACAGGGGCTGACCTCCTGGCCCTGCTGGGGTGGGGCTGGGGGCTGCAGGGTAGGCAGGGGCCAGGAGGTGGGAGCCCCGTCCTGCCCAGGAGGAGTCTCGGGGCCTCTTCTCCCAGGGCCATGGGCCTCCCACCCCCCCACATCCTGCCAGGGTCCCTGGGAGGGGGGGCAGCAGGTGCCGAGTTGGCCTGGGGGCCTGCCCGAGCTGCAGCCCCCTCCCCGAGGCCCGCCCTGGGCAACGCTTCAGAGGTCAGAGGGCCGGCCCAGCTCCCTCGGGCCACCTGCTGGCACCAGACGGAGGATCACCCAGCCTGCACCCACCCTGAGCCCCCACCCCAGAGCCCTGACTCCGCGGCCCCCAGCAGCTGGCTGCAACAGGGGGGCCTTTGGGCGGCCGCTTGAGCCAAGCCGTGACGGGGTCCAGCCCCCCTCTGCTGCCCCGCTGCGGGGAGGGGACTCAGGGCAAGGCGCCTGCGCCCCGTGGCCCCTCGTGGGCCGCCGTGGGCTGTGTGACTGGCAGGCGCGGGTGGGCAGGGACAGCCTTCCCTCCGGGAGGCCAAGAGCACGCCGGGGGCGGGGCCCAGCTGCCGCGCCATCGCCTCCCCCGGGAGCGGCAGCCCAGGAAACGCTGCTTCTTTCTTCTTTTCCAATTCCACTTACAAAAGAAATTACTCCGAGATGATTTTGTTCTTTTTGCCAGAAGTGCATTTTATCCTCGCACAGAGAAGGCAATTATCCCAACTGCACCTCCCCCGCAGGCGAGTCGGATTTGGAGCTGCACATTTCCAGCACATTCCCTGCTGCCTTTGCCATGCCCGGCCCTGGCCCCGGCTGAGCTGCCCGGGTCTCTCCCCTCCAGCCTTCCGGACTGCCCTGGACTCTGGCCGCGTCCCCAGGACCCTCCTCCCTCCATTCCCCCTCCTCCTCCTCTCTCCCCCTTGAGGCCCTTGCCTCCTGGTCCCAGCACCCTCCGTCTTTGGGGACCCTCCCTCTGGGGTTTGGGAAGCGGGGGCCTGGGGATAGCGCCGTCCACACAGGAGGGACCTTGAGGGGCTGCTGACTCCCAGCTCCCACCGGCACGGCCCCTCCGTCCAGTCTTCATCCTACATTAAATTTCATACAAAAAAAGGATTTTTGTCCACTGACAATTTTTCTGTTGTTCTTTTTCTTGTGCTCCTTTTTCTCCTTCCTCAGCTCTCTAGGAGATTCTGGCTGCCGCTGCCGCTGCCGGGCCGGGCGTCCTTTCCGGGGGCCCTCGCGGGGATGGGGGGCCGCCCAGCAGAGAGCGGCTCCCTGCGGGCAGCAGGCCCAGCACCGTGCCTGGAAGTGGCCGGCAGCCCCCGCGTGCTGGACAGTGCGCAGGGTGTCCAGCCCGCCGAGCAGCCCCTCAGGGCCTGGGCTCCCTGACGCGGCTGCACGGGGGGGCTGGGCTCACGCGGCAGCGAGGGGGAGCCAGCAGTGGCCGCGCTGCCCACAGGCTGGGGACACGCCCGGAGCAGCTGCTGTCGTGGGGCTACCAGTGGCCTCCAAAAGAGGTGGGCCCTAGATGCCACGACGTGTCCTTAGAAGGCAGGAGGGGAGACACTCGGAGAGGGCCGTGAAGGCGGAGACCGCGCCCGGACGGTCCTCCAGCAGAGCGAGGACTGAAGGCCCCTGGGTCCTGGTGGTTGGAGGAGAGCCCTGCGCAGCCCGGGCCTCTCCTGGGCCCCTCCTCCCTGGGCCCAACCCAGCTCCCAGCCAGGTCTCTCACCTGCACCCAGCCCCCGCCCACCTGCACCCCTGCTCCCCCTGCCTTCGAAGGACCTGCCGTGGGGCCCTCGGGCCTCCTGGCAGTGCCCTCATGAACCCCACTTTACAGACAAAGACCAGAGGCCCAGGATCAGGTGCACGGGCAGAAGTGGCCTGAGCGCCCCACAGACAGCCGGGCTGAGCGCTGGGCCCCTTCCAGTGCACAAGCTGAGGTAGTGCCTCGGTTTCCCTACCCGTAAACGCCGACACTAGCGGGTAGAGAAGAGGGCTAAGGGACATGGTGTTTCTGGGGCTCCCCTGGCAGAGCCTGCTCCATCCCAAGGGCTGTGTGGGGCCAGTAGGGCCCAGGCCATGCAGCCGACAGCGCAGCACAGAGGAGCTGTGGGCTAGCTGGGAAATCAGGGGAGACTCTCTGGAGGAGGTGACACTTGGCTGAAGATGTGCCTGCCACGCCGAGCCTTCAGTGCTGTGCCCCAGAGCCAGAGGGAGAGCCGAGCAGGCAGGGAGTGGTGCCGCCTGCTGCAGGAACTAGACCTCGGGTCCCAGGTCACAAAGCGGGGAGTGGCGGAGCTGGACGGGGCCTTGTCCTGCTCGCCCTGCATGCCATCTCCGCTACCCCCGGGAGAGGCTTAGTGTGCAAAGCGCACGGGGCAGCCTTCCCTGCTGGGCCCCTCAGGACCCCCGGGCCCTGACACTGGCACCACGGCCGCTGGCTGTGGCCGTGGTCTTCCCCACGCAGGGCTCACGCCAGGCTCAGCCTTGTGATCTCAGGGAGCAGGAAGCCTGGGGCTCGCCTCCGATTAGGGCCACACGCACGCTTCCCGACAGCTGACCCCACCTGGGAAGGGGTCAGAGGCCCGCGGGTGTGGTCAGGGCTCCCCAGCGCCCCGTGGTGGGCCGCAGAGGTGCCGGCCCCCATCTGCAGCAGGTCTTCCTGCTGTTTGGTCAGCCCTGGGGCTGGCCTGGCCAGTGCTGACATCGGGCCGTCCTGTCGGTGCCTCCTGGGAGTCAGCTCGCTCGACTCTTAGAGGACACTCCAGGAGGCCCCACTCCAGGTGGAAAGCACCGTCCAGGAAGGAGGCGTCCATCGGTGATTGGATGGAGCCTCTGGAAACACATTCCTTCCAGCCCTGGAGGACACTCTAGATTCTGGACTCCAGTCCAGAGACCCCAAAAGCACTTCTCCCTCCCTCCGACTCAGCTCTTTTCCCAGACCCTGGGCCCAGCCCTGCCCCCTCCCCACTCTAAATAGTGGCCCCTGCTGCCCTGGCCCACAGCTGAAGGCCAGGGAACATTTGGCAGTATCTGGAGACATTTTTTACCACAACCAGGGGCAGGACACCCTACCTGGTGGGCAGAAGCCAGCGGTGCTGCTAAACACAGGGTGCAGGACAGCCCCCAAATAAAGAAGTATCCAGCCCAAAGTGTCAATAATGCCAAGACCGAGAAAGCCCTGGCTAGGGGTCCCTATTGCCCCGAGGATCACAGGTGGGAGGCAGTCCACCAAGGACGTGGGGGCTGGGCCAAGGCTCTGGACCCTCCCTGCATTTTCTCTGCGTCTTCTTTGTGGAGGGGGCTCTCGACTCCCTCGCTGAGCTGGTGGTCCCTGAGAGGTGGGGCAGATAGTAGGGAATTGGACATTGGCCATGAAAGCAAGCACTCACCCCAACAGGCAGCAGGACCTGGGGCCGGGGGAGTCCTGCCCAGCTCCCTCACAGACCACCACGTCTGGGTTGGGGCCTCAGTGTGCCTGGTCACCGGGGTCGGGGTGGTGCCAGAAGGTGCTGCCCCTCTTGGCTGTCCATCCGCTCTATGGAATCAGCCCTTCATTGGGTTCCTGTCCAAGAATCTGCCTCTGTACTGGGCTCGCTGGCTCTCACCATGGAGTGCACACACCACTTTCTCTTCCCCACATGGCAGCCCTGCTCCCCTTCTGTACCTGAGAGTGCTAAGGGCTCGTCAGGTGTCTTGTTGGAGAGTACATCCTGGGGGGACAATATTGGTGGGATTCTGGTGGGGACAGAGCTGTCCCTAGATCTGTCCAGCCTGAGGAGTGAGGCCAATCGGATCATTGAGTGGACTGTTCAGTGACTCCCAGGAGAGCACTTTGATTTGGAAATAACTAGAATAAAAGTGAGTGTTTCCAAGCCATTGGCCGCAGCAGGGGTTGTTAGTTACAGGGCAGTGGACTGTGAGGGCCTCGCTCAACTGTGAAGCCACATCTGATTATCTGACCACTGGGAGTGTCCTCAGCCCAAGCTGTGCCTGGAGCCAACCAATCATGCCAAGACTGCTGCTCGCTGGATGCCCCCTCTGGCTCATTTATCTGGGGATGATTGATTCCTTCAAAAAAAAGGATTTTCCATTTCCATTTGCACATGAAGACACAAAAAGGAGAATTCTGGGAGCCTGGCAACCACCCCCTCCTTCCCTCCACCTCCAACTCATACTTGCTGTTTCTTCTAAGTCATGTAGCTGCTGGGGCTGTGGGCAGTAAGAATCTGCGAGGCTGCGGGAAGAACTTACTGTGTTAGCTTTGTCCCCATGGGTGAGGTGTTGGTGGAGGACTGGGCGGTCATCTGTGCCATGAAGGAAGATCAAGGCACTGGAATCATACATACAGTGTATGCTCCCTGAACACAGTGCAATTAAGCCAGAAATCAATGACAAAAGATGACCAGAAAATACCTAGATATCTGGCACTTATGAAAATAACCTACCAGCCAAAGAAGAAACCGTAATGGAAATTGGTATTTTGAACCAAATGATTAAAAAAGTACTTCATAGTAAGATTTGTAAGATGCAGCTAAAGTAGTATATAGGGGGAATTTTATAGACTTAAATGGTTGTATTAGAAAAGAAAGTCTGAAAATGAACGAGCTAAACATTGAGCTCAATAAATCAGAACAAAAAGAAGCAAAGATAGAAGGAAAAGAATAATAAAAATAAGAACATAAATTAATGAAATAGAAAATTAATATACAAATTAAAAGGATCAATAATGCCAAAAGTTTGAGAAAAATGAGAAAATATATAAATAGCCAATATTAGAAATGAAAAAGAGGACATCTCTGTGAATTTTACCGATACCACAAATTTAAGAAGATGAAAAACTTCTAAGTGAATATTGTAAATTTATGTTAATAAATCTGAAACATTAGATGAAGTGGACAATTTCTAGAAAATGCATTTATCAAAACTGACAGAAGAGGAAATAGAACACCAAAAAGTCTCTACCCATGGCTAATAAAGAAATTGAATTCATAAATTATAACCTCCCCTCAAAGAAAACTCTAAGCGCACACAACCATACTCACAAGTTTTAATATTTAAGGAAGAAGCAGTGCCAATTTTGTGCAAACTCTTCCAGAGAATAGGAAAATAGTGAGCTCTCCCCACTTTGTTTTATCAGGTAAGCAGAACCTTAATACGAAAACAAAACGGAAAGCATAAGAAAAGGAAAGTAGGCTGATGTCACTCATAAGTGCAGGTGTAAGCATCTCAAAGAACACATTAGCAAGCTGAATCCAACAACGCTTAAAAAGGACAATATGTCATGATCAAATTGCCTTTGAGTCAGGATTGTAAGGTTAGTTAAACATTAGGAAAATCTGTGAATGTAATAACCCATAGAAAGGCACTGAAAGAAAAATGATATGATCATCTCAAAAGATGAATACAAAGAATTTGGTAAAAATTCAACACCCATCACAATAAAAATAGCGATTAGCAAACTTGGAATAGAAAAGAACTCTTCAATGCAATAATAGATATTTTTATAAAATAAATGACAATACTTCGTGGGTAAGGAGTTAAACTTTCTCTTTGTGATTGGAAACAAGATAAGGGTATATACTGACTCCAATTATGGAAGGCCCTAATTAAAAAAAAAAAAAAAAAAAAAAGCATAAGGATGAGAAAAGAAAGAAGTGGAACCTTTGTTATTTGTGAATAAAATGGTTGAGGACAAAGGAACTATGATCACTGATATATGAATAATTAGCATCAATAAGGGAGATTAGAAATATTGTTGGTTAAAAAGTTAATACGCAAAATTCAACTATATTTCTTTATACCTACATCCAACAATTAGACATAAAGTTAAAACAAAGATAATATTTATAGTAGCATTAGGAAATATCAAGTACCTAGGGATGTAGGAATGAATCTAAAAATATGGATAAGATGTTTATTGAGAATCTATAAAACATTGCTGGAATAATGTTTTTGTTTTTTTTTTTTTTAAATTAGAAGACCAAGAAAATTACATTCATGGATTATAAGATTCAATATTTCAAAAATGTAAATTCTCCCCCAAATCAATTTAATACTTCAATGCAATACCATTCAAAATCCCTACAGATTTCTCTCTCTCTCTCTCTCTGTATAACATAGCAAGAAAATTCTACAATTTAGGTTAAGTGTAAAGGACAAGAATATCTACAACATCCAACAATGAAGAGAAGGAGGACTCTGCAGCACCGGATTTCAAAGCTTACTGTGAAGTTCCAGTCATGGACAGAGCGTGATATCGGCTGGACAATAGACTCATCGATCCTCGCGTGGGAATAGGCAACCCTGAAGCAGAACTATGCATGTAAAAATGCTTGATTTATGAAAAACACAGCCCCGAAGAGCAGGGAGCTGGTGATGTGCTCATAAATTGCACTGGGACAAAGGGATATCCAAGTGGAAAACAAATAACCTGAACTTTTCCACACACCCTGTTCTTGGCAATTGAAAACCTGAATGTGAAAGGGAAAATAATAAGGTGGCTAGAAGTTAATTTAGAAGAAAAACTTCAGGATCCTGGGATAGGAAAAAATGTTTATTGTTACGGATTCTGCTGGAAAGTACTGATACATTTCACTACAGTAAAGAACTTCATTTCTTCAGAAGATATCAGTGGAGGGAAAATGCCAGCCACGCTGGGGAGAGGCATTCACCAAACATGCACCAGACAAAGGCTTGCATCCAGGGTAAACAGTGGCTTCTGATAAACCGGCAGGAGACAGGATGGGCGACAGAAGAGGGCAAGGGGCTCGACGAGGGACGCCACCGGAGAGGCCATCGCGAGCGCGCAAGGCCGCTCCTTACCAGGCTGGCAGCGCACGCCAGCGAGGACGGCCGCAGGCCCGGCGGAGGCGTGTGTGAGGCTGCGAGGCGCGGGGACTCTCGCCCTGCAGCTGGGTGTGCAAGTGCCACCCCCTCCCGAGAGCCCTTCGGCAGCGCCTGGGGCAGCGAGCGGAGAGGAAGGCACAGGAGCGGAGCAGCCGGGAGCAGTGGCGACAGCAGACCTGCCCGCAACAGCTCAGACTGGAAGCGCAGACGCGCCTCAAGGGGAGAGTCTCAGAGCCCGGAACCCAGCACAAGGGAAGGCAGTGGAGGGATAGCCACAGCCGCGGGAAAGGCGGGTCCCCCACCCAGCCAAGGCGCCCCGTCCGGGCCGGGAGACCCCCGAGGATACTCAGGAGCGGGCGGTGCGTGCCAGCCCACGCTGACTGAGGGGAGCCCTGCAGACAGCAGCAGGTGGGACGGGGCGAGGGCAGGACACCCGAGGAAAGCAGGGCACGCTTGCAGCACGGCGCCCCTCGCCCCACGAGCACACACCTGCCCGTCTCCTGCGCTGCTGCAGCAGTTGCCGCAAGCTGGGGGCGTCAGGCAACGTGGACGTGAGGCCGCGAGTCTGGACTCGGGGCGTCCGAAACCTCAGGGGGGACCCCCGGCCCCCCTCGGCTGGCAGCTGCAGCCCTTCACTCGCTGCCTCTGTCCTCCCGGCCTTCTCCGTGTCTGTCTGTCTGTCCGTCTCCGCGTCCTTGAAAGGGCTCCAGCCCTACTGGGTCAGAGCCCACCCAGTGCGGCCTCACCCAGGTGAAAAGGCCGCGTTTGCAGGCCAGGGGCAAGGAAATGGGCGTGGCTCGGGGGGCACGATTCGCCCATCACGCCCCCCACCCCCATCCCATCTCCGGGCACAGCCGGAGGTCAGGCCGCCGCCTGCCTGCTGCCCGCCCGCATCCTCGTGCCGGACCTCGCAGCTCTGGTCGCAGGGCCAGGCGGGAGCAGAGCGGGGTCGGCGGACATGTGGGAAGAGGCGGCAGGGGCCGTCCCGCCCCCACCCTGCGGGAGCCCAGGCCGGGCCCAGCGGTCTCCTGCCCCTCGTCTGGGGGTCCGGGGAGGGCTGTTGGAGGAACGAGGGCCTAGTGGGCAGCGGTGGTGGCCGCGGCGCCGGGACGGAAGTGCAGTGCTGGCTGAAGCCCCTCCTGTGTGGACGGGCCACCTGCCCGCTGCGCCCCTGCGCCTGCCTGTACCACCCAGCTGCCTCCCTGCCCCCGCCCTGCTCCAGGGAGCTTTGTCCCCCCACTCGGTGAGGCCGGCGACAGCTGAGCCCACCCCCCACCTGGCCTCCTAAGGACACAGGCCCCCTCCCTCCACCCGCCCTCCACCCCCTCCTCCCTCCACCCCTCTCCTCCCTCCAAACCCCTCCTCCCTCCACCCTCCCCTCCCTCCACCGGTCTGTCCCTCTCCCTCTTCCCCTCCTCCCTCTACCCCCCTCCACCCCCCTCCTCTCTCCACCCCCCATCCACCCCCCTCCTCTCTCCACCCCCCCTCCACCCCCCTCCACCCCCTCCTCCCTCCACACCCCCTCCTCCCTCCACCCTCCCCTCCCTCTACCCCTCTGTCCTTCTCCCTCTTCCCCTCCTTCCTCCACCTCTCCCTCCCTCTCCCTACTCCCTGCCCTCCTCCCCTCACTGACTCTCCCCTCCACCCTTCCTCCCTTCCCCCATCCCTTGCACCAGCCCCCTCCCTGCACTGCTCATCTGCAGTGAAACACTTGGGGTGGGGTGAGGGGTGTGTGAGGTGGGTACAGGGAGGCCGTGCCATCCTTTGGAAAATCGAGGCTACGAGGGGAGCAGGCGTGGGGAGCCCGCCTCGTAGAGCAGGGGGGCTCTGCTGAGAGCAACGGGGCAGCCCCTGCCCCAGGGCCAGCCTCAGGGCCCTGGTGGAGGACGAGTGGGGGAGCTGTTGGGGCCCAGCCAGCGCTCCCCTCCTGGGCTCGGTGGGCAGGGGTCCTGGGCGCAGGCCTGGCCACCCCACCTCGGGGCCTTGGGTTTCTCCATGGATTGCAGTCTTTAGGGCTGGGTGATATGGGAATCGCGGGGTGACGCTGGCTGGGTGATACGGGAATTGTGGGGTGACACTGACGTGCCCCCAGCCCTGGCAGGAGTCCGTGCCTCCCCCTGCTCGGATCAGACATCGCAAGCCGAGGGGCAGAGACCCCAGGGTCCTCGGGGCTGAGGATGGGGGTGGGAGGAGGGGCGGGGGCGCCCTGGGGGCAGCAAGGCGAGTAGCCCCTCCCCCATCTCCCACCTCACACCCTCCCCTGCCCTGTGGTGCAGCCTTGGTGCCCCTTCCTCCCCCCTCCCCCTCCCCCCTCCCCTTCCCCCCCTCCTCCCCCTCCCCCTCCCCCTCCCCACTAACGCTCACCTCTGCACAGACCACAAACCCAGAGGACGGGAGGTTTTGGGTCATAAAGTTTACATCTTGTCTGGGGCCCAGGGACTCCGTGGTTCCGGGGGCTGCCCGGCAGAGGTTGCCGGGACGACCTTCAGTTCCTTCTGGAGCCCCAGGCGTGGGGTCTGCGACCCTGACGCACTCGCCCGGCCTCGGCGGTGGGGGTTTGTGGGACGGGCCCGCAGTGCTCTCGGGCAGGCCTGGCTCTCCGGGCCACGGCTCCCGGGGGTCTCAGGACCCCCACCTGGCCTGAGCGTCGCCAGGGCGAGGGTCTGCCGACGCTGCCCGGGGTCAGGCCTGACTGACCAGGTTGAGGGGGTCAGACTCTCGGCTGCCTCTTGGGCTGGTTGCTGGACCTCTCTGTGCCTCGGTTTCCTTGTTTTGGGGGTTGGGAGAAAGCCGTCAGCCCTGGCTGGTGCACAGAAAGCCCCCCGTGGGCATTTCCTCTTGCTGGGGACAGGTGGTGGACAACGGGCTGCTCTGCTTTGGAGCCTCCTTCAGGGGATGCTCAAGGGCAGGGAAGCTTCCCTGGGAAAGGGGGAGCAGGGCTGGGATCTGGGGATGGGAGGGGCGTCCACCTCCAGGACAAGCCGTCCTCCCTGGGGTGGGGCCTAGAAATCCGGGGTCCTCGGTGATGGGCTCTCCCCAGATCCGGTGGCGAAGGGACCACGGCTTCCGTCCTGGACGAGCTCCCGCTGTCTCCCCTCGCCCTCGCCCTGGGAAAGCCAGCCCCATGGAGAGGCCACGTGCCAGCAGTCGGGAAGGGAGCTTGGAGGTGGCTCCCCCATTGAGCCTGCAGCCCTGGCCTACGCCTCGACGGCAGCCCTGGGAAGCCCTGAGCCTGACAACCCTGAGAAACTGTGAGATCACGAGCCTGTGTTGTTGGAAGTGGGGGGGTCATTTGTTACGCAGCAAAAAGATAACCAGTACAAGGCCTGAGGCTGCATCTGCCCCCGCAGGCCCTGCCTGCCTGGGTCACTGGTTCTCCCTGACCGGGCAGCCCCCTCCTGCTGGGCCTCCTTTCCTAGTCTGGGGTGGAGGGGTTTTGGCTGACCGCCTGGGGGGCCCTTCCACCCCGCAGGCCCAGGCGAGGCTTCCTGCCTGGGAGGCTAACCCAGCCCTTGCTCCCCTCTCCAGCCTGCACCGGGGAAGGCGAGTCACTCCGGGAGGCTGGGGCCGGTGCCTCTGCCAGCAGAGCCTCAGGTCCCTCTGCAGAGTGGGATTTGCTTAATCTGGGCTTGCTAAAAGGACAAAGCGATTAGTGCAGTAAAGAGGCGATTACACAGCTAATCAGCCTTCTGCCGCCCCCACCCGCGAGCAGCCCTCCCCGGCGCCAGTAGCTCGTCCCTAAAGACCAGCGCTCCCTTCTCCGGGAAGGAGCCGGCAGCTCTGGGTGGCCGAGGTGGGGGCGGCGGGGCTGTGAGGCCTTTGCCAGCAGCCCCCAGGTCCCCCAGGCCCGTTCTGCTGCCCACCAGGCTGCCTGTCCGTCATCTCACCCACCACAGACAATCTCTTGGTGTCCGTGGCAACGGCCAGTGACAATGGGGCACCGACTCCGAGCATCTCGGCGTCGCTCTGGGCACCTGCTCGGAGGGTCCGGCTCCTGGAGCCTGGAGGGATGTGGGGTGGGGGCAGGGCTCCTGCTGACCGCCTGCAGGGCCCTGGACACCGCGGCCTCTGGAACGCTGACCCGGCGCCGTCGCGAGCGGCGATTTCTCAGGGACAAATGGACTTGCTCTGCAGGAAGGGAGGTGCTCGCAGCGCCAGCCAGGTCCTGCCTGCCGCCGTTATACGGCCAGCACCCGAGCGCGAGGTCCCGGCTCCTCGGGGTGGGGGTCGTGCTCCGCTGAGGACTCAGAGCAGCAGGGAAAGTGCCGCAGCAGGGGTCCCCGGGGCCCGGGTCTCCCAGACTTCCGGAAGCGTTCCGGAGAGTGGGGGGCTCTGAGGGTGGTCTCCCTGCACGGCCCCCACCGGTCCCCCTCCATGGGACAGCGCAGAGGCGGCGGTGATGGGGAGGCGGGGCTGGGGGCTCCTCTCTGGGGGTTCCTCAGTCACAAGTGCGCTGTCCCTCCTTCATTTCCTTGATCCCTCCCTCCCTCCTCTCTCCTCCCTCCCCTGCTGCTTGGCAGCCTCCAGGGAGGGGGCCTGGGCTGGACCCCACTTCCAGACCAAGGCCAGTGCTCCCAGGGGACAGAGCCCCGCCCAATTCTGGCCCCACCCCCATTCCGATTTGCAGAGTGACCGTGGGCAAGTCACTTCCCCTCAGGAAGACTCAGTTTCCCGACCTTGATTCTCTGCCCTCTTCTTTTATCTGGAGACATAGAAAGGCGGAACCAGGAGGTGCTAGGCTGGCAGCCCTCCCTCCTCCCTCCCTCCTCCCTCCCACACTCCTCCTTCTTTCCCTCCCGCCTTCCCTACTCCCCTTCTCCATCCTTCCCTCCTTTCCTCCCTCCTTTCTCCTCCCTCCCTCTTCCCTCCCTCCTCCCTCTACCCTTCCTCCTTCCCTCCTCACTCTCTCCCTCCTCTCTCTTTTCTTCCTCACACTTTTGTTATGCCCCCCTCTGCCGTGGTCAATTGAATGGTGACATCTCCCCAATATATATCTCTAAGTCTTAGCCCTGGGAACCTGTGGAAAGGCCCTTGTTTGGAAAGGGGGTCTTTTGCAGATGGGATTCAGTTGGGGGTCTTGTGATGAGACCACCGTGGGCAATGGGGGCCCTGAACCCAATGTCAAGGGCCCTTTAAGACATGCAGAGAGGGTCAGGCGGAGGTGCTGCTGCCACAGCCCAAGAGCACTCGGACCACCGGGCTGGGGGGCCCCGAGGGACCCCCAGCCTCTGGCGGGACCGCAGCCCCCCGCGCCCTGATGGCGGTCGTTTCCTTCAGGACACTCAGACCCCTCCCGAGCCAGGCAGCTTATCGTTGCAGGGGGCCCGGGGGCCGAGTGGTCGAGGGCTGCACCCCCCGCCCTCGCTCCCGCGGCCTGGCGGGGCTGGGGGCTCCTCTCTGGGGGCAGCCGTCTCCCGCGCAGGGACAGACAGGAGGCTCCAGGGTCTCTGAGGAGGGGCAGCGACAGCCAGCGTGGGATTTCACCATCGCGCCACTTGACACAGCCTACACCCCTGCAAACCCCGATTTCCCGATTTCCACCGCTAACAGGCGGGCGCTAACTAACGGCGCCCCGGGGCGGGGCTCTTGGGGGAGCTGGCCCTGGTGGCCACGGAGGGGAGAGGGGCACGGAGCGCAGCCTGGGGGCGCCACAGGACCGACGCCTCCTGGTCTCGCAGGCCCCGCGGAAGTGGGGTGTCCTGGCCTGGGGCGGCCGTGCTGGGCACTCCCCGCTTGCCGCAACCACCGTTCCCCTCGACCCCATGCGGCCTCCGGGCCGCTGCGTCTCACCCTCCTTCTGGCAAGGTCACCAGGCCTAGGACCGAGGGTGCGGCCGCCCCCAGCCGCCTCATTTTAAGTCGCTGAATTAAGCTGCACACAAGGCCGAGCTCTGGAGCACCCGGGCTAGGACTTCAGCACAGGTTTTGGGGGGAAGCAATTCAACCCATAACGGGGGGCTTCCTCTGGCAGAAGCAGGGGGGGTGAAAACCATCCTCGGGGCGGAGCTGCACCCGAGGGTGGGAGGGCGGCTGGACGGGCCACGCGGCCTCTCCCTGCCCCCGGCCGTGCCGTCCTGCTGACCAGCTGCTGGACATCTCACCTGGTCTATCTCCACAGACCCGGAGGGGGGCTTCGAAAGCCCCTGGCCCAACCCCCTCTGTCGCATGCCGTGGTGCTCGCCGGAACCCTTGAGCCTTGGGCGTGTTTTCCTTGCTGCTCCCGCAGTCCCACCCTGCAGCCCCTGCTCTCTCCACTCGAGGCTTTGCACAGGAAACCAGACTGTGGGCAACTTCGTGGGCCTCGAGGCTGGAAATGGCCCTGCAGAGCCCAGGCCCTAATCTCTGGCCCCTGCGGACGTGCCTGGCCAGAGGGCTCAGCAGGCGGGATTTAGGCTCTTGAAACTATCCAAGTGGGTGGAGCTTCCAGCAGCAATGGAAGACTTGCTTGTGAAACAAGAAGTCAGGAGGCAGGAGGCAGGCGGCAGGTGGCATCAGTGGTGGAGGAGAGAATGGTGCCATCAGGACCTGGGCTCCTTCTCTGCTTTGCCTCGGTCGTTGTTGAATACTGGCCATTCGTCCATTGGCTGTTTATCTCATGGTCACAAGGTAGCTGCCGCGGCTCTGGGCATCACATCTTCACCCGGCAATATCTAAAGGAGCAAAGGATGAAAGGATGGTGTGGCTTCCTCTTCTGTGTGGCTCTTTCATTTGTTAAGGAGGAAAATCTTTCCCCACAGCCCCTCAAGACTTTTCCCAGCTAGGTCAGAGC
>JAKSZT010054522.1:7102-17755 GCA_026826555.1 Tolypeutes matacus
ATTTCTCTCCACCCCCCGGGGATCTGCCTGGGGTCCCCGTGGGGAAGGGGCCAGGGCAGGGCCAGAGCCTCGGCTCATTCACTCCCAACCTTGAGTGTGACCTCCTGCCAGGCCGAGTGTCGGGAGGAGGCCGTCCCTGCCTGGGGTTCAGGTCTGCAGGTCCTGCCGCTCGCACAGGCAGCCTCCCAGGCCTTTGTCCTGACCAGCACCCTGCCCTACCCACCTTCTAACACCCTGCCCCGGCCGCCCCGCCCGCTGGGCAGGCTCCCCTCGCCAGTCCCCTGTGCCCCCGGGTCCTGCCGTTCAGGTGCTTCCAGCCTCCATGCTTCCGGCGGATGCTGCTCCCTCCCTCAGGATCGCCGGGGGAAGCAGATGGCTTCCGCAAAGCGGGGGGCTCTGGGGTGGTTGTTTACGACCCGCTTGTGGAAGGGGGCGTGCCGGCTTCTAGGGCCAGGTCAGGGGGCTGTGCTACCTGCCCCAGGACCAGCTGGGGAGACATGCGTGTGGAAAGAAAGTGGGCAAGGGGAAAATTGGGGGGTGTGGCTCCCTCACCTGTGGGGGCGTCGGCAGCAGTGTCCAGTTAAACTGGTGAACTGTTTCCCGCCCTTGAGCCGCCCCTTCTCATTCCATGGCCAGTTTCTAGGCTCCGTCCTCACGCTGGCACCCACCACCCGTGGGCTTCCGCGTGGGCACCCCAGGCCCCGTCTCTGTCCAACACGCTCTCCCTCGGGCCTGCTGTGCCCCGTCGCAGGGTCCATGGTGGCCCCAGGCCCACTGGGGGGAAGTCGAGGCCTGGGGGACGCGCGGCCCGGCCAGCACTGGCCCGCAGCCCTGCTCCGTCCACTCCGGCTCCTGGCACCGCACCGCGCCTTTCAGGGGGCCCTCGTTCCCCCTCCCGAGGCCAACGGTCCTGCACGCGTGTGGGCTCAGCTGCCCCGGCACAAAAACCCTTTCGGGGCTTCTCTGAGCTGTGGGCGCTTCCTGGCCCGGGACTTGTCAGGCAGCCAGCGTAGGACGAGCTTCCAGAGGCCTGGATCAGGGCCGCCTCTGCGTGGCCCTCGCTACACTGAAGTGTAACCTTGGTTTCAGAAGCGACAGTGTGTGGCTCCCTGGGTTTCCACCGCCCTCATCCTTTGGCCACCACCACCCTGCAGGGAGGCCCAGGGCCGAGGCCGGCGGGCAGCTGTGGAGTGGGAGGGCCGGGGCGCAAACCCAGCCCTCCCGGCGCGCAGTCCTCTCTACCTTGTGCTCGCTTGGATTGTTTGATGAGCTCAGGACCCATTTTGCAAGAAGTACCTGGATATTTTGTTGTAAGAAGCCGACAGGCTTTTGCTTTGGTAGCACCTGCGTTAGTTTCCTGGGGCTGTGTAACCAAGTCCCACGAGCTGGGTGGCTTAAAATGTAGAAATGAGCAGCCTGGCGGTTCTGGAGGCCAGAGGTCTGAGGCCACCGCGCGCAGGCCGTGCTCCCTCTGAAGCTCGGGCCTCTCTCCGGGCCCCTGGTGGTGCCCGGGATTCCCAGGCGTTCCTGGACTGTCCCTGCAGGGCTCCGTCTCTGCCTCCATCTCCACGTGGCTTCTCCCGCGTCTCTTAACACTCCGTCCTTATAAGGGCACGAGCCATTGGATTTAGGGCTGGTTATAATGACATCTGCAAGGGCCCTGTTCCCAAGTAAAGTCACATTCACAGGCTCTGGGTGGGCAGGACTGGGCGCGGGGCGCGACTCGGCCCTCACAGCACCCAGGCTCTTGGCTTGCAGAGCCAGGTCACCAACTGCTTAGTCCTGGCTGTGTGCTCTGGGGCAAGTTACATAACCTCTCTGTGCTCCAGTGTGCTTATCTGTAAAATGGGGATAATAACTGGCTTTTTGTCAGAATCACAGAAGACGATTTACTGTCACCCCACACGGGGTGGGATGCCTGTTGCCAGGCAAGGAGGGGCTCCCCAGAGCCCACCTCGCTCATACGTGCAGCTGCAGCCTCGGGCGCCCAGGCTCACCGGCCTGCCCTTGAAACACCCCCAGCTGGTCAGCACCGTCTCCTCTCACGCGCCCACCCCGGCCTCCCCCTGCACAGACATGACCGCGAGCAGGAAGGGTGGTCTGTCATCGGCCAGCACCGCAGCAGGCGGCGCAGGCGGGCCTGGCCCTCTCGTATTTAGAGCGCAGGCTGCTGACCGCTAGGACGTGTGCTGGGGTGCCTGCAATGACGCTGAGAAATTTCAGGAAACTCCTCTGCAGCGAGCAAGGAGGACGCCGGCACCCGGCACAGGGAAGTCCAGGCCGCTCGGCTGCTCAGCTGGACGGAGGGCAGAGCACCGCCAACTGGACGTCTGGTCTCGAAAGGGGTCGGCTGGGTCAGAGGGGAATTTACACACGTGCACACACAGTGGAAGAGGTCGCCCGCGCCTGTCACCGCCCAGTTGGCTTCTAAAGTTGTGAACCTGTGACTATAGCTCAGTGGTCGCATCAGACGGCCTGGGTTCCAATTCCAGTTAAAAAATCCAAACACGCAAAATAGCTGTGTTTGGACAAAACACCTCACTTTCCTTGGTTTAAAATTAATTCTCGGGAGGCGGCTGTGGCTCAATCAGTGAGGCTCCCGTTTGCCATGTGGGAGGCCCCGGGTTCGGTTCCCAGGGCCTCCTGGTGGGGGCGGGCCCGCCCGCGCGGCGTGGTTGGCTGACCCAGCGAGCACGGGCAGCAAGGGGGGGATAAATGAATAAATAAATAAAATCTTTAAAAATAAATAAATAAATAAATAAAATTAATTCTCATCTGTAGCTAACTAATCTGTGTACCTGCTTTTTAACCAAATAGTCCACGGAGGTTTCTAAAGAAGAGCCTCCTGAGTCCCGCACCCCAGGGGCAACTTCCGTCTACGTTTCTAGGTTCTTTATTATTTTTATTTTTTTGACAACTGTGAAATAAACTTATTCTGATCCTACTGGTTAGTTGTACAACTAAATCCATGACAAATTATCCAACGGATTTTACATTATTTCTTCGGACTGGGTTTTTCCAGCGGTTTCAAATCTGGGATCTTGAACTTGAAGTCAGGCTCCATGTTCGTGCCTTTCTACCGGAATCTGGCCAAAGCTTCACAGGCTCTGCCCCAGCTCTTGCTGATACTCCGGGCAACAGCGGCGGCAACTCTAGGCGCGTGTCACCTGGATCCGTCACCTTGCCCCACACAGGACCGAGCTCCTGCTTAAAGGCCACTGCGGTGCCACCAGTGTCCCTCTCAAAAGGACTGCGACTGCCGACGGCAACGGAGGGGAACCCCGAGAGCTCCAAAGAATCGGGGCGATTCTGCCGCTTGCACTTCAGTCCCCTCCTGCCAGAGCCGCCGCCGCCGCCCTCTCTTCTAGGTTCTTCCTAGATTTCACCCTCACAATTCTAAGTCAAGCTTTTGCAATTATTTCTTGGTTTTTCAGTTCTGGTCATTACTGACTGTGGCAGATGAGAAGTTAGCGCTCTCACTCGGCCTCTCCCACCGAGCCGTGTTTCTCCTCTTCGCCGTGCATCATATCGCAGCTCGGGTTAAAGCAGCATTCAGGATTCCACCCCGGGGAATCCCACCACTGTTTCGCCACTGCGCGTGTTTTCCAAAGGCCGGCTGGGATCACAGGTGAACGGTTAACAGGCGATGATGTCACTACCCGAAGCCGTGTTATTTAGACGCAGCCGCTCCCAGCACGTTCGGGTTCGGAAGGCAGCAGGAGCACACATTCCGACAGGTAAGAAAGGGTCTTAGCAATGCTGGAGAGCCTTACGGAAAAGAATTCTTAGCCCAAGGGCAGTGTAGCAAAGCCTCCATGTGAAATCCTCCTGGGGAAGCCGAACGTGCGGACGGAAGAGCTCCCCGTTGTTGAAAGGTTTTGTTTTTTGATGCGTGAAGAAAACTACCCCTAGAGTGTATGGTTTTTTTCCCCCTCAGATGGCTCCCCTGTCTGTCTGCCTGTTGTCTGCTCGCTGTCTGCTCATTGTCTCTGCTCGTCGTGTCTGTCTGTTGTCTGCTCATCTTCTTTAGGAGGCACCAGGAACCAAACCTGGGACCTCGCATGTGGGAGGCAGGTGCCCAACTGCTTGAGCCACATCTGCTCCCATAGACTGGATGTCTAATGCTGCTGAAACTGGTCTCTGTTAGAGGTGAGCACCCTCAGGGTCTGCATCTCCAAGGGGGATGCAAAAGCCACAAGGACAAGGCAGCAGAGCTGGGACAGCAGAGGCTTTAGTGCTAATGCCAGAGGACAGCCAACTGTGCTCGCTTCTCATTAGCATCGTTGTTTTCATGAGGGCTCTGGTTATAAAGTTCCAAGATGTAAACCAGATACCTAATAAAGGACTTGTATCCAGAGTACGTGAAGAACTCTTACAACTTGCTAAGACAAACAACCCAATAAAAATGAGCAAAAAATTTGAACAGACACTTCAGCAAAAAAAAAAAAGACAGAGATAAGATAAGAATGATATAGGTGCACAGGAAAAGACCATCAGCAATGAACTGCCATAACACATCCACTAGAAAGGCTAAAATAAAAAAGACGGATACTCGCGTGTGGTGGCGAGGATACGGAGCACCTGGAACCCTCACATGCTACAAAACGGTTCGGCCCCTTCAGAAAACACTTTGGTGTTTTCCTGTGAAGCTACATACAGGGGACTGATAGCTAGAAGCAGTCTCACGCCTAGATACTTACGCTTGAGGAATGAAAGCATCTATTCACCCAAAGACCGTGTGCGAATGTTCACAGCAACTTTACTAGATAACCCCAAAAGTGAAGCAGCCCAATGTCCACCCACACAGTGATGGCCCATCTGTAGAGCACAATACTCCTCACCAACAAAAAGGCACAAAAAACTAGTGCACACAGCACAGTGGATAAACCTAGAAGGCCTTAGGCCGAGTGAAAGGAGTTCGACTCAGTCCCGCCCCTGCAGAGATGGGCACCGGACCGCGCCCGGGTTTCTCTCCAACCCGGGACGTGGGGCCTGGGCTGGCCTCTCCCTTGCACCCTGCTGGCTCCTGGAGCAGCCAGGGCCCCTGTGCCCTGCTCCAAATCCCTCCGGGCCTGGGGCGGGGGGGAGGAGGAGGAGGGAAGGCAGATGGCGGCCGGAGACTCTGTGTGACCCGCTCGCGCCGCGCCAGCCGCTCTTACCCCTGAACAGCCAGCTGGATGGTCACTTCAAGCCGCTGGCTTCAGCCTGCTCCCAGGCTTCCCGGCCCGCGGCTGAGGCCGCCTCGTCGGCGCGCGGTGCCCTCACGCGCCAGAGCCAGCGCTGCGGTCAAAGCAAAGGGCGCCCGCTTCAGGGGGTGCCGATCGGGGCTCCTGGCCCGCCCTCGGCGCTGTGCGCGGCGCCCCGAGAGGCCTCCCTGGCCCGTGCGGGGCCTTCGTGCACGCGGTGGAACTGCAATAGCGTCTGGGGAAGAGACACTCAAGTTCGCCCAGACGTAAGTGGGTGAGCTGCCGGGGCACGGCGGGCGGGCAAGCAGAGCTGCGCTCGGCGGAGAGCTGTGTGCACGCCCGTGTGCAAACAATGGCGCCTGCAGCTGCGCTCGGCGGAGAGCTGTGTGCACGCCCGTGTGCGAACAGTGGCGCCTGCAGCTGCGCTCGGCGGAGAGCTGTGTGCACGCCCGTGTGCAAACAGTGGCGCCTGAAGCTGCGCTCGGCGGAGAGCTGTGTGCACGCCCGTGTGCGAGCAATGGCGCCTGCGGCTATGAAAGAAATCGCGGTGCTCGCCAAAGTCGTGGCAGAAGTTCTGAGACAAGCTTCTAAGGCTTCCGCAGTAAAACGTGAATTGAAGAAGGCAGAGCAGTTCATTAAATATGCGGGGGATTTGGCCCGGGGTCATTTTGGATCCAAATGCGCAAAATATTCTGCTAGATCGTGGATTCTACTTACTAAATGTAGATAATATCTGTCATTCTGTTGCAGTTTATCAGGCAGCCCTTGACGTCCACGTGCAGAAGCTCGTGGAGACTTGGCTGCTGCTTCTTATGTGCACCAGTATAGCTCGGGGAACTCTGATAACGCACTAGTGCATGCAGAAAGAGCTATTGGTATTATTTTCCGCATCCAGCCTGAAGAGCATCCTCTTTTGGCTTCTTCAAAGAGGGTGAAAACACTTCTTTTAGAAGAGATTGCGATGGGCTGCTATAATAAGGAAACTCTTTCAAGAAGCTCCTGATTTACACCTGTCTTCGCGTCAACTAGCTAAAAAGCTTTTGGAGAATTTAATGTACAGACTGCAAAACACTGTGGGAACCTTGGAAGACTTGATCAGTCAATGAGAAAATTTAGGGCAGCTGAAGAAAGGCACATCAGACAATTCCGATTCAAGAGCACCTTCCTGGTCAAGAAGATTATGGAAAAAAAAAAACAACCATTAAAAATTTTAAAGGAAAAAAAAAAGAAGATTACGGAGTAGCCCTTTAGTGGGACATCTGGCTTCTCTGTGTAATTATGACATGAACCATACGAAAATGCTGAGAAACTTACTTGCGATGGACAGCAGTAGGGAAGGGCCTCTTCGGTGAAGGCTGCAGTGGGCTAGAGGAGGATTACCGAGGTCTCGCTAAGCTTTACAGCTCCCTTGGACATTTACGGGAAAGAGTTTGAGCATCACGGGGTCCGTCTAACTGGAACCGGTTGTGGGATCCCGCCTTGGGTCACAGTGCCCTTGAAGGGGTCAGCACAGTCCCCGGTCCCCTGGAGAAGGGTGCAGTCCTTCCTGGTTTCTCAGAATGCCGAGGGGCCGAGCTGCTGAGGAAGCACCTCAGTTAACCAGTTTAATTTACCTTTTCCCAGGTTCCAGGAAGCTCGCGCTGTGAAATGAAAACCGTGTTGTTCTGGGGGCTGGAATTTGCATTGGCTCACGGGTCCAGTCCGCTGAAGACCCTGTTGGGGTGACCCATCTCTTGCAGAGTGTCTGCAGGGATAGGCACACATTCAGGTACATTCCGCATGGGTATGTCTGGCCCACATTTTCCAACCTAGTAGGACAAACGCAGATCTTTTTTTTTTTTTTCCTTTTTAAAAATTACTCATTTTCCAGAAAGCCTGAAAGAAACAAAGACCCCCTAAATAAAACTATTTAAGAGTTTAAAAGAGATGCCTTCTTATTACATAAAGATGATTTTAACAACTTTTAAACCTGTAAGTCTTCCATGCGAAGGTATTCAGTGCTGTATTGTAAAGAAATTTTATGGGAAACATAAACATGCAGTGTAGAAAAGTTAACACAAGTGCTAATGCAACGGGGACCCCCTGACGTGGACGTGGCTGCCTCACCCGGGGACACGGACGCAGCCTCTCCAGAGCTGTATTCCAAGGCAAGGACTTTCAGCTTCATCTGACCTGGACCAGAGGGGCCGATAGCCCAGCAGCTTTACCTTTTGTGTTTTTGGTGCAACAATGCAAGATAATCTGACAGCATTTGCTAACAGGACGAAGAGGATCTGAAAAGGAGCAGCCTAATGTAGAAGGTGGTTGTTGGGACCAGAGGCTTCAGCCCTGGTCCTTTTAGGCCTTCATATGGTTTTATCAGTAGAGGGATTCCATTGAGATGTACAGTGAAAAGCGATAATGCAAACATTATACCCATGTAATAGACGCCAACCTAGGCAATTTGGGCGACTTCAATGGCATATCTTTAGTCGAGGTGCACAGATGACGGAGCCATTACAGGACTGTGAATATCTGCTGCAGCCATCCCCCTCGTTTTAAGTGTTACCCAGACAATCAATGCAATTGACAAGTATATTGGCTAAGAATCATGACATAGCACATATGTGTGGATGTGGATTTTAGGTTGCTATATAGTTTGTGGAGATTAATGGAAAAACAAATGCCCAAAAAAATACAGTACGTCTTAGAAATCCTTCATTTTTATGGTAAATAATAGTGTACAGCTAAGTCATTATGTTTGAAATCTAGGAATCAAATGGGAAGATCCCTTAATGACATGTCTATTTCATTACATTGTCTTTCTGTTTATGAGGTTTTGATTTTATTCTTTTTTTTTTTTTTAAGCCATTCAGGTTATTCAATGTTGGTATATTTCAAATTAGAGATGTTGTGACATGTAGCAATCCATGAATTAAAAGGGCTTTTGCTGTTACCTCAATTCTTATGATAGTGGCCCATTTGGTGCCTCTATAATAAGAATCTGGATTTCCCCCCTATTTTCAGGAGTTCGTGCTTGGCTCTTAGAGATGATTTTCCTGGCTCAAGCTTGGAGGAGTCTGTGCATGGGTGGATATGTGTTGAACTTTTATTTTCTTTTAACATGCGTGTTCAGTGGAAGGGGAAAAAAATCTAAACTACCTGCCACATTGTACACAGAAAAATTAGAGTGCGAATATTCTCGCTGACCTGATTTTGTGATAATCATGGCAGGCTAAACATTTGCTATATTAGAAACCATGCATGTGTCCCCAGACCTAGCTTTTCTCCCTAGGTCTGGTTTTTAGAATGCTGGTGATAAACTAGGCCTGAAAATAAAATAATAAAATACAATAAAATAAAATGATGGTCTTGGCAAAAAAAAAAAAAAAAAATTAATTAGAGATTTCAAATAAATTTGATTTTTAACACTTTTTTGAACTCCCCTACTGTAATCTTGTTTAAAGCTGTTATCTGTGGTCCTTTAGTTATGAGCCTGTGTTTATAAGTCAGCAGGAAGGAACTGATTTACTAAAGAAGTGAAGCAAACCCACTCCCTAAGATTAGAGCTTTGTGATCTAGAAATCTGAGTTTATTCCTTAAATTGAAGTACTTTCTTTTTAAAATTTGGAAAGAATAAATTGGCACACCTGTAGTTTATGCGAAGTTGGTCCTCCTCCCAGTTACCTAATGCCAAGAGGCGCCTCTCCATCAATTTCCAAGTAGTCTGTATGACCAGGACTAGCATTTTTAAATGACTGAGCTCTAGCCTTATGGGCCTATATATTTAATATATCCAAAGATACTTTCAGGATAGGCTTTGTCTGTTCTCATTTGTTATTTAGAGTCCTGTGGTATGTCTGTGATATGGGAATGTCATGGTGAATTGTTCAATAAATAATTTGTAACTTCTGTTTTGAAAAAAAAGACTATTACCGAGGGGAGTAGCTCAGTGGTTTGAGCGCCTGCTTCGCATGTAGGAGGTCCCAGGTTCAATCCCCAGTACCTCCAAAAAAAAAAAAAAAAAGGCTATACTGTACTATTCCATTCATATGACTCATGGACAGAAAAGGAAGGGACAGGAATTAGATTAGTGGTTGCTGGAACTAGAGCGGGGCTGTCTGCAAGGGGCATGAGGAACAGTTTGGGGTGAAGAAATTGTTCAATATCTTGATAATTGATCAAGACGACTGTTTATATTTGTCCAAACCCCTCAAATTATATACTTCGAAGGGGTAAACTTGACTGTGTAAATTAACCTCAGTAAACCCGACTTGATCAAAAGTTCCATAGGTTTTGAGTGGCCTGTCCTTAGCCCTCTTCTCTCTGTAAACCCTGTTATTTTCAGTACACAGTTTTACAGAAGGCATGATTTTTCAAGGACGTATATAAGTAATTATAGCAAAGCTATCTGCGTCTTGAGTACGTTTTCTTTCCGGTATAGTCTTTGCTCTTCCAGGAGTTAGCAGTCGCTCTGATCTGGAAAGGCTGCTCTCCAGGCTTGCTGGGCAGCTCTCATCCTGGGAATTTCCCTTGCCGTTGCTGCAGGATTCCCCTGGCCTCTCTCTCTCCTGGGATCCCTGCTTCCTGGGTCCTTTCTCTTTCTCTTTCCTGGGTTTGCATCCTCTCTGGCAGAGCACACGAAGCTTCTTAAGATGGGATGCGTGGGAGGTAAGCTTCCTAAGACCTGGCATCTGAGTGTCTTTCCTCTGCGCACAGCTGAGGGACAGCGGGGCTGGGTATAGAACTCCGGGCTCGCACTGCCGTGAGGATTCCGAAGGCACTGACTCCATCGTCGTTTTGCTCCCAGGGTTACTGTTGAAGCCACTCCACTGCTCTGTCTTCTTTTTTTCTCTTCGGAAGCTTTGAGTTCAATCCTTATCCTTGCTGGTTTGAAATTTCAAGGTGAAATGTGCTGGTGTAGACTTTTATCTATTAATCATGTTGGTGACTCAATGGAACTCTTCACTCAGAATAACTATATCCTTCAGTTTGGGAGTTTTTCTTAAAATTTTCTTTGCTAATTTCATTTCTTCTCAATTCTTTGTTTTATTTTGCTTTGTGGATACATTACGTTCAGATATTTGGTCCTTTAATTTTTTTTTTATCTCTTCTTGCCTGGTTTCTATCTCTTTGTATTTCTGTTTTACTTTTTGGGCGGTTTCCTCAGTTTAATGAAGTGATGATCCCAAGATGACCTTACCTAGTCTTCTTGCTTTCAGTGCGGCTCACACACTAATGCGTGTCTGCAGCCTGGGCCCTGCCCCAAAGCTCCAGGTTTGCTCATCTAACTGCATCTCTGAACATCTTCTCTCACATCTGGAACGTACATGTTGGCCTAATAGACCCAAACTAAGCTACCCCAGGCAGGGACGGCCTCCTCCCGACACTCGGCCTGGCAGGAGGCCACACTCAAGGTTGGGAGTGAATGAGCCGAGGCTCTGGCCCTGCACTGGCCTCTTCCCCACGGGGACCCCAGGCAGATCCC
>JAKSZT010054522.1:26161-67188 GCA_026826555.1 Tolypeutes matacus
AAAGTCACTTTACCATAGATATGAGGTTCTGTTTCTGAATTTCTGAACCATAAATTTGGTTCCATTGTTCTATGTGTCTGTCTTTAAGCCAGTACCTTCCTGTTTTTACCACTCTAGCTAGGTAATACGATTTAAAGTCCAGGTATGAGAGTCCTCCAACTTTGCTTTTCCTTTTAAAGATGTTTCTGGCTATTCGGGACCCTTTACCCTTCCAAATAAATTTCATAATTGTGTTTTCCATTTGAAAAAAAAAAAAAAAAAAGAAGAAATGAAGTCGTAAAGCATATGGCAACATGGATGAACCTGGAGGACATTATGTTGAGTGAAGCAAGCCAGACACAAAAGGACAAATACTGTATGAATGCGTTACTATGAACCAAATATATTGTGTAACATAATTGTTTGATTCAAAAAAATGTATATGTATCCATTACATTTAATTGAGAAATGTATGTGTTTATTCATCTGTGTTTACTTTTTAGTTTTTAATTGTTTATATTTTCAAGTATTAAATGTACAAAATAAAGTAAAAAAAAAAAAGACACACGGAGGAAAACAAAATGAGAGACACAACAAAGCAGGAAGTGGAGGTGGCTCAAGGATTAGACGCCTCCCTCCCACATAGGAGGTCCCAGGTTCGGTTCAGGTGCCTCCTTAAAAAAAAAGGACTAGCACAGAACAGACGGACACAGCAAGTGCAAACAACAGGGGGGTGTGGGGAGAAATAAGTAAAATTAGGCTTTTCTTAAAAAATGAAAAAAACAAAACAAAAAGGATGGGTGGCCTGCCCCGAGATGCACAAGGGGCAGTGGGCACACACAGACGCAGGCAGACGCCAGCGGCCACCGCGCCTGCAGCCGCGGGCCTCGGGACCGGCCGAGCCGGGTCCCTGGTGTGACGCCACCAGGTGGTGGTAATTGGCTGTGGCCGCCCGGGAGGTTCGGACCCCCAGAGCCCGACTTCGGAGGCCCTGGGCAGCCGCGGGCGCGCGGGAAGCTGCGGGACGGGCTTGGCTGACGGCCCCTGGGTTCCCAGGCCAGAGCGGAGCCGCGGGCAGCAGGTCGCCCGGGCGGAGCGCGCGGGAGCTCACAGCGCCCCGGAACGCGAGCCGCCCGCGCCGCCTCTGCGGGGTCTCCTGCGGGCCCCTGCACACCTGGGGACCCTGCTGGGGCCGTCGTGGTGCCTCTGAGCCGCGGGTTAGGGCTGTCGAGTGACCTGAAGGAAGGCGCTGCGCCGGCCAGAGCCGCCCCCGTGCCCCGCGCCCTCGGGCAGCGCCGGCAGCCGGCTCTGGGGTGAGGGTTCCTGCGCAGGGGGCTTCCTGGGGAGACGGTCCCAGGGCAGCCAGGCAGGTGGGAGGAGGGCGGCCAGGCGCGAGCCCGCCGCGCCTGCTCCTCAGGGCACCCGGGTGTCCCTCCGGCCGCGCCGAGCTCCCCCTGCGCTCCCCCGGGCCCCGGAGCAGGTGGCCACGCGGGGAGGGGCGCGCAGGACCCGCGAGGACGCCGGGTCTGGGCCCGCAGCCCTCCACGCTGTAGAAGGAGAAGGCCCCTGAAATCTCCTGGCCACCCAAGGAGAGGCGCAGCGGCAGAAGGAGCCCCGTGCCCCCGGCAGGGCCCCTGCCCGGCGCGGAGAGGTGTGAGGCCTGGGTCTCGGGGCCTGCTGGGACGGACCTGCGCCCACTTAAGCTTTGCTAAAGGGGAGCTGTCCAGCAACGGGTGGACGCCCGGGAAGAGCTGGAGACCCCTGGGCTCAAACCAGCATGCCCCAGTGGGTTCCATCAAGGCCACACACATTTGGGGCACTCTGGGTGATGCTCTTTTGTCCCTGGTAGGACTGTAGCATTTAAAATGCTAATAAGGGGAGTGGGTGTGGCTTAAGCAGTTGAGTGCCTGCCTCCCACATGGGAGGTCCCAGGTTCAGTTCCTGGTGCCTCCTAAAGAAAAAACAGACAACAGGCAGACAACTAGTAGACAGCAAGTAGACAACTAGACAACGAGCAGACAACAACGAGCAAAAACGAGAGATGAGCACAAAACAATGAGTGAAAACAATGAGCAAACAGGCAAGGGAGCCATCTTGGGGAGAGGATTTTAAAAATATTAAAATGCTAGTGCACTTATCCATGATCTCTCCAAGAGGGGCCCGTTCCCAGTCACTTCACACAGGACCCCTTTTCTTGGCTATCTGGTAAGAATAAGCCCACACTGGGAATTTCTGATTCACACCCTCGACCTCTCACACGTGGCAATTCTAGACTTTCTGGCTGTGCTCTAAATATATTATGCTGACAGACCAGTCCTAAAAGGATTCTGTTTTGAATTCAACCAGTGAATATAATGAAACCTCTATATTCATTGAACTGAAGAGAAAGGGAGCTTTTTATGAAAAATTGGGTGATAAATTATTTAAAAGTAAGTCTTCTGTATCTTATTCAATCCTCGACCTCATGAAGAAGGCATTTTTATCCCTTTTTGCTGCTTGCAAATGCACACAGTATCTCAACCTTGATTACTGGATGAGATTGATGAATGTTTACCGTCTCATTTGTTGATCTGTAATTGGCTATTTCTAAATGCTTGTGGCTGCTTACAGTTTAGGGTTCAACTATTTTAACATTATTCCTGCATTTTTGTTTCAATGACACTAAATTTCCCCACCTGCTAAGAAACTATTTGCTCATATAAGGATAAATTTCAGCCCAAGCACTGGGAGACGTATCACAGGTTTTGAAATTGAAAAGGCTGGTAAGATTTATTGTGCCAATCCAGGTACTCCAATTCATTCATTGAACAACCATGGCTTTATTATTTGAGGGTTTTCCTAGAATTTTTTTAAGAAAAGCTTTATTGAGGTATAATTGGTGGAAAATAAACTTTACATACATGTACTGCACGATTTGATGTATGTATCTGTCCAACCACCCTGCGATGAAGAAAGCTTGGTAATCCATCTATCCCTGACTCCAGCAACCATTGATCTGCATTCTGTCACAGTAGTTTACATTTTCTGGAATTTTATGTAAGTGGAATCATACTTTAGGTACGTTTTGGGTCTGGCTTCTTTCACTTAGCATAATGATTTTGTGATTTTCCGATCTTGTTGCATGTATCGATAAGTTTTTTTTTTTTTTTTTTTTTTACCGGGAGGTCCCGGGGATCGAACCCGGGTCCCTCCATATGGGAGACGGACACCCAACCAGTTGAGCCACATCCGACCCCCGATAAGTTTTTTTTTGTTGTTGTTGTTGTTGTTGTTGAATAATATTCTATTCTATGGTGATACCACTGTTTATCCATTCACCTGTTGATGATCATTTGGGTTGTTTCCAGCTTTTGGCAATGACAAAGTTGCTCTGAGTACTCATGGACAAGTTTTTGTGTGGTATATGCATTTATTTCTCTTGGGTAAATATTTAGGTGTTGAATAGTGGGGTCAGAAGGTACGTGTATATTTAACTTTTTAAGAAATGATCAAGTGGGAAACAGATGTGGCTTAAGCAGTTGGGAGCCTGCCTACAACATGGGAGGTTCCAGGTTCAGTTCCTGGTTCCTCCTGAAGAAGACAAGGAAGACAGTGAGCTGACGCAATGGGCTGGCATGGTGAGCTGATATAACAAGATGATACAACGAGATGACACAACAAGATGACACAATGAGGAGACATAACAAGCGCACAACAAGCAGAGAGTGGATGTGGCTTGAGCAATTGGGCACCTCCCTCCCACATTGGAGGTCCTGGGTTCGGTTCCTGGTGCCTCCTAAAAACAAGACAAGCAGATAATGAGTTGACACAACAAGCAGACACGAGCTGGGAGTGGATGCGACTCAAGTGGTTGGGCACCTGCCTCCCACATGGGAAGTCCTAGGTTTGGTTCCTGGTGCCTCCTAAAGAAGATGAGTGGACACAACAAGCAGAGGCAACGAGCAGACACAAGGAAAGACAATGAGCAGAGACAACGAGCAGACAGATGAGAGAGCCATTTGGTGGGAGGAAATGTGATAAAAAAAAAAACAATAAACAAAAATTTGTATATAAATTTTAGCATCAGCTTGACAATGTCTACAAAAGTCTACTGGGAACTTGACTGGAATTGTCCTGAAACTATAGGTAAATTCTGTGAAGCTTGGTATTTTAATAAGATGGAGTCTTCTGAACCATTTATGCACATTTGGGTTGTTTCCAGTTTCTGGTGATTACAAAATTGCTATAAACATTCTTGCACACATTTTTGTCTGAACATGTTCTTTTATTTCTCCTGGGTAAATATTTGGGAGTTGGAATAGCTGGATCTTAATGATGCGTCATAGTTTTCGGAGTCCAGGTCTTGCATATCTTTTGTCAAATTTATCTGTGTCATATTTCTATAGTGATAATATTGTGAATGGCATTTTTTTTTTAAGGTTTCAGTTTCCATTTGTTATTATATAGAAACACAACTGATTTTTGTATGTCAGCTTTTGACCTTGCAACCTTGCCAAACATATTTAATAGGTCTGGTAGCTTTCCGGTAGATTCCTTAATATTTTCTATAGAGGTGATCATGCTACCTACATACAAAGTTTTACTTCTTTTCAATCTCCATGACTTTCATATATTTTTCTTGCTTTATTGCAATGGCTGGAACTTCCAGTACAATGTTGAATAGAAATGGTAAGAGTGGATAACCTTTCCTTGTTGTGAATCATAATGGGAAAACATTCCATCTCTCACCATTAAGTATGAGGTAAGATGTAGGTTTATCATGGATGCACTTATAGTAGGGAAATTCTTTTCTATTCCTAGTGTACTAGGAGCTTTTACTATGACTAGATGTTTAGTTTTGTATAACGCATTTTTTTTTTGCATCCGTTGAAATGATTACATGATTTTTATTTTTCTTCTATTAATATGGTGAATTTAAAATTTTAAATATATTCTGCATTCCAGGGATAAAGCCAACTTAGTCATGATGCATTATCCTTTTTCTATGTTGTTGGATTTGATTTGCTAAAATTTTGTTAAGAATTTTTGCATCTATGTTGATGAGGAATATTGGTCTATAGTTTTCTTTAGAGTCTGTTTATTTTTGCATCAGGATAATGCTGGTGTCATAGAACGAGTTGGGAAATGTTCTCCTATTCTATTAAGGAAGAATCTGTATAGAATTGATATTATTTTCCTCTTAAATGTTTGGTAGAATTCATCAGTGACTCCATCTGAGCCTGGAAATTTCATGAGAAAGTTAACTACAAATTCCTTTAATAGATATAGGGCTATTCAGGTATTCTATTTTTTCTTGAGTGTGTTTTGGTAGTTTGTGTCTTAGGAATTTGTCCATGTCATACATCTTGTCACATTTATTGGTACCAAATGGTTCATGATAGCCCCTTATTACGTTTTATTTTTAAAATTTTTTAAAGATGTATTTATTTATTTCTCCCCACCCCCTCGTTGTTTGCACTTGCTGTGTCTGTCTTCCTTGTTTCTTTAGGAGGCACCGGGAACTGAACCCGGGACCTCTGATGTGGGAGGGAGGAGCCTAATCCCTTGAGCCGCCTCTGCTCCCTGCTTTGCTGTACCTCTCATTATGACACATCGGGAACCGAGCCATAGACCTCCCGTGTGGTAGGCGGGAACTCAGTCACCTGAGCCACATCTGCTTCCCTCTTTACACTTTAATAATAAGATTCTTTAAATAATTGTTGAATCCGAAGTGTTGTCACCCCTCTCATTGCTGATATTCAGGATTTGAGTCTTCTCCCTTTATTTTTCCCTGATCAGTGTGCCAAGAGGTTTATCCATTTTATTGATCTTCTCGAAGAACCAGCTTTTTGTTTTGATTATTCTCCATTGTTTTTCTGTTTTCTATTTCTTCTTCTGTTGTTCTGTGAGGCCACAGGCTAAGTTAGCACTTTTATCTCCGTCAGTTAACTCTGTGCTGTTTAGTTTAAGCAGCAGGCTCTTGAAGGCCAGTTATGTGACTCCTTCCCTCCAGACTGATCACCTCTAAATCAAGTTTTTGCCCTGGCAACAGGAAGATTTATGGACCCCCGTAACGGCCCAGAGGCCTGGCCAGTGAAGTCAGAAACCACTCTCTCGCTTTCTTGTTGTGAATAGAGAAACTGTTAATATAGTTACCAACGATGCATGTTATTCTGTTTTACCAAGAGTTAGGACGCTCCTTTTTAAAAATACTGGCATCACTATTAAATTAAGTTCATAAAATAATTGAGTGCCTGCTTGGAGCGCCTGGTCCTATATTAGACATCAGACATACAGAAATGAATTAACATCCTTTCACCCTTTAAATGAATCTTGTAACTGATGGTCTGTCATCCCACAGTTGCTTCACTGCCCGTTTATTTTTGGATGATGGGATTCAGGCTCATTACAAATCCATTAGCCCTGGAATTATGGAGCTGAAAGGGACTTTGGAGTCATTTGCTCCAACTCTCTCACTTTGGAGACAAGGAAGCTGAGGCCCAGAGAGGTAAAGAGATTGCCTGAGGTCCCACGAGCGGAGACGGCCGTGCAGGGGAGGCCTCCTCTAGGCGGGCAGTGACGGCACATACTGGTAGACACGATCTGTGTGCTCAAGGAATTCATAGAAATCTTTTATCAGAAAGCATCACAGACAGAATTCCTGATGTAAAGCACGGCAGGGGCGCGGCATATAGGAAGAGCTCAGTGAAAGGTTTGTTGGACGAAGGAAGCCTTCTTCAAATGTCTGTAACCTAAAAGCATTTTTTGTTGCAGTTTTTTAAAAGATTTCTCTCCCTCGGTGCTGGGACTTGCTGTCTGCTCTCGGTCCACTCTGTGCTCTGTCTGCTTGTCTTTTAGGAGGCACTGGGTCCCGCCCCTTTACTTGTCTGACGTAAACTGACTCACAGGGACTGACAGAGGGAGGGAAAGGGGAACTGCCCTGGGAGAGAAAAGTCCCCAGTTTTGCCCACAGCGGGGCTACAAGGACAGAAGGCCTAAGAGGCGAGCCCAGTGCCAGGAGAGGCGACAGGGTCGGAAGCACCGAGCCCAGAGAGGCTGGGCCTGCAGCCGCGGAGGAGACGTGAGCCTGGAGGGGAAGGAGACCAGGCAGGGTCGGCCTGCTTCACCGCGGGGCAGCTTGCCGGGACCACCAGTAGCCGACTGAGGAGAGAAAGCATCTCTGCTGATGTCTCCACTTAGACATTCCACGGCCTTGGGACTGTGAGCTTCTACCCCAAATAAATGCCCTTCATAAAACCAACGAATTTCTGGTACTTTGTCTCGGCAGCTCTATGGCAAACTTAATTCACAGTCATGAACATTTCAGTTTTGAGGTGTAAATTTAATTTTAAAAATAAGTTTTTGTTCCTATGAAATAAAACGGGAGTTTGACATCTTTTTCCTCTGACTTTGGCATTTGTCATCTCAGCTCCATATAAAAACACTCTTCAGGCGGGGAAAAATGCAAAAGTGGCCATTACGTTTGACAGACAGTGATGTTACATCTGACACCGACGCTGGGGCGCGAATGGTGGGAGCTGGCGCTGGCCCAGCGCCAACTGGAAGCTCAGGCTCGTGGTGCCCAGGGGCCGTGTGAGGCGGCTCCTCAACGAGGTTCTGGGATCTTTCCACATGGAACATGGACTCTGTGGACACGTGGCTTGTTTTGTATTTTGCTTATGGGATTCTTAAAAAAACCTTTATTTGGAGACTTGAAGACATTGGTAACGGCAGGGGGGGCAGTGTAACGGGCCCCACGGGCCACGAGCGCGGCGGCCGCTGTCCTCCCATCCCTCCCCTCACTCCCGGCCCATCTATCTGAGCAGCTGCTCTGTACTCTAAAGCAACTCCTGGGCATCTGCCATTTCACCCGGGGCACGCTCACCTGCCCCTCTGCAGCCAAAGGCGTTTTCTTCAGTAACCACAATACCTTTCGAGTGGCAGTGAATAAATTAACCTGGTAAGACAGACAATTCTTAATCGTTCCTACCACTTAATACCCACGGTTCCCATTCAGATTTCCCCAATCGCATCAGAACTGCCTTTTTGCCGCTGGTGGGTTTGAACAAAGCATCCGAGTTGGGGGGCTCTGATGGCCAGGCCGGCATGGGACGAGGCCGGACGCACGCACACCCGGTCTGTGCCCGCAGGGGCCCCGAGGCCACTGCTGTGCGGGCTGAAGTTACTGCCGTGCGAGCCCCCCAGGGCGGCCGGCGACAACAGGGACCTGTTCTCTCCCAGCCCTGAGGCGGAAGCCAGAAGCCGAGGCGCTGCCGGGCGCCCGCTCACCTGCGCTGGGGAGTCCTTCCCCGCCTCCAGCTCCGGAGCTCCGGGGCTTGCCTCGCCCGTGGCCGCCTTCCCGCCAACAAGCTCCTCTGCCAAGGTCACCCGCCTTGCTGGGTTAGAGCCCGCCCTCACCCAGCCGGGCCCATCTTCAAAGACCTTACTTCCCAAGAAGGCCGTGGTCATGGGACGGGGCTACGGCTTCCACTCGGCTTTCTGGGGGCACAATTCAACTCGTCACAATTGTCGTGCTTGCCCACGCCTGTGCTCTGGACTCCAGACCCAGGAGGAAAGGACCGCACTAGCAAACCCCCTCCCTGCCCGCAATGCCAACGCCCGGCCCGAAGCAGCCGGGCCTTAGACGGGCGCTCAACCCCTGGCCCTACCAGCAAACGAGCTCATCACCCTCGTGGGCCCCCATCTCTTCATCTGTGAAATGGGCTCACAGGGTGTTGAGCAGGCAAAATGGGTTAAACGCAAGGCAGTGGGATGGGGCTCCATACCTGCCAGCTCTGAACACACAGCCCGAGGGCAAGCACAGCCCTGCCCAGGGCTCACTCATGGGCGGGAGGTGAGTTAGCCTTTCGCCTCTGCTGCACCTTCAGGTGGACCTCCGCTCCCCTCAGGGCTACTCCGCAGCACCTGCATGCGCTCAGGACCAAAAGGCCCCTGGAGCTGGATTCCAGGAGGGGGTCGTGGTGCCACCTCAGCTGCCTCCACCCTCCGTGCATCCATTCAGCCACCGCGCCACCCTTCAAAACGCTCCTGGCACTGTCCCCCGCCTGCCCCTCGCCCGCCAGGGGGCAGCCCTGCAGGCCACCAGGGGCTCAGCACGTGCAGCGCAGGGACAAGTGTGTCCCCCAGCCACAGACTTCGTCGCCACCTTCCTCTGGGGTTTTAGGGGCAGGAGGCCACTTGGTGGAGGCTGATTCTGTCCCACTCTTTGAGGCACAGCCAGTCCTTGGCAGCATTTCCGGAAGGGGGGCTCCGCCTTAGACGCCCTCCAGCTGCTCTGGTGTCGTTGTCCACAAGCCCCCGCCTCAGCGGGCAGCCCACCAGCTGCCCCGCCTTCAGAGCACCCTAACACGTCACACCTGGAGACCCATCCAGCCCTGTCCAATGAGGTATGGCACGAGTGGCTGGTCCAGAGCAGGGCGAGAGCACTGCAGACCCATCTCCGCTACCCAGGTCGAACCGAAGGGGCTCTCAGGAGGGGCACGGAGAAGGGCAGCCTCAGGCCCTGGGGGAGGTGCCCCCCAGGCAGCCTGCCCACTCTCGCCCCCACTCGCTGACTCGGCCTGTTTCCTCCTCTGGGAAACAGGACCCAGAGCAGCACCCCACCGGGGTCTGAGGGCTAAACGCACCTGGCACCCCAGCCTCAGGCAGCACCGAAGCAGTGGGTGCTGCGAAGGCCCCAGGCTGCGCCACCGCTCTCAGCTCGCGCCGGCGCCAGCACCTCCCAGCTGGGGTCTGCTCATCTAGGTTTAAGAACCTGCAGGCGATCCTGACGCACACGCGAGTTAGAGAACCACTGGCAGAGTCACCGTTTTCAAGAACAGAACAAAATGCTGAAGAGTAGAAAACCTGACACCAAGTCCCAGTTACTGAACTCTCCTTCCCTCCCTGACACGATCCAGTGGAGACGTGTAAATGCTTTCAAATGAGTTTCTCATCCACTCAACAGCCAAGGTTGTTAGTGACGGAGACAGAGTTTTATCTCCACTTGATGAAGGAAGAAACCAAGGCTTACCGCTCGAGAATCATTTCTGCACACAACTCTAGGAGTTTTGGTAATTGCCTTAAGATGGCAATTCGTTTGACATTAGCTGATTTTTTATACTATGTACATTGTCTAATAAGTGGTTATTTCCTGATATAACTTCCTCCTGGGGTTTTTAACTTCACCTGCTCCATGACCCCATACCACCGTCCACTTCCCAAGCATTCTACGGCTTCAGGCATGCTCTCCCACGCTTTCCATCACTGACCCTCATCATCACCCCAGGTTGGAAGGTACAGTCCATCACCTCCGTTCTCCAAATGAGAAAACGGAGGCTCAGAGAGGGCCTGAGAGGAAGTCACAGAAGCACTTGATTATCAAACATTTATTGAGCTTTAGAAGTGAGTGCGTGCCCAGATCCTGCTCACCAAACTCCTGGAAAAGGGAGTGATCATGCTTCAGTTCTGGGGTTTCCCAGAGGTGGAAGGGCTTGGCAAGGCTCGGCCTGCAGGGTCTGTGCAGAGCACGTCGCCCACGGGAGGAACGCTAAAGCAGCACCACACGGCAGAGGGTCACCACACATACGTTTATTCAGGCCATACAGCTGGCAGAGCTGACACGTGTGTACACAGGCGGCCCGCGCGCGCGCCTGACGCGGTGGCTCCCGTCTGACGCGCACTCCATGTGGAGCTGGTTAGTGGTGACCGTGAGCAGGTGCAGGGCTCGAAGCTTTAGAAACAGAAGCACAGAGTTGACACAGTTTAGGGGGGACGGGACAAGTGAAACGTTATGTATAATCAACAGGCCGTGAACCGTGACCAACACTTTCCCAGCGCTCTCAGCACGACGGAGGATGGCTTCTAGAGGGTCACGCACACAGCTGGCCACACGCTGCTCACCCACAGGTGCAGGCGGCGAGGAAAAGTCTCTTCTCCAAGGCTCATGAGCCAGTACTGGGTTGGCCTGAGCCTCCAATGACTACAGTTTCAGTGTTATTTGGGAATCAAAGTGAAAAAAAAAGCCTGGCATTGAGCACAAATTCATGCAGCCCCTTCTTTCAAAATACTGCACATTAAAAATATGCCATCATGGGGAGGGGTTGAGCGCCTGCTTCCCATGTATGAAGTCCTGGGTTCAGTCCCTGGTACTTCCTAAAAACATAAAACCAAAAACCAAAACAAAACAAAACAAACCCACCAAACACAAAATGCCGTTAGGCAAAGTTTTGGTAATGCAGGATGGTGATGACAACATGGGATTGGAGTGTCATTAACACCACTGAGTTAAACATCTGAATATGATTAAAAGGGGAAATTTTAGGTGGCATATATGTTGCTAGAATAAAAATAAAAAATAAACCAACCCGCAAAAACAACCACAGGATGGTAAAACACAAACAGTGAACCCAATGTAAACTATGAACTATAGTTAATAGTACAATCACTATAATATTCTCTTATCAATTTTAACCGAGGTACCACAGTAATACATAATGTTAAAAATGGGTTGGGTACATGGGAACTCAGTATTTTCTGCATGATCTTTCTGTAATCCTATAACTTCTCTAAAAAACCAAAACAAGCAAGCATGCCGGGGGATTTGTACAAGGACAGTTGCCGGCACAGCTAACCTGGGCTTCCCTACGGGGCATCGGCTCTCACTGAAGAACCCATTTTTACTATTATCCCTAGAACTGTGACTGGATCCAAAGGGGTGAGCAGTGGTTTTTAACACTGGGGCTATACAAAGCAGAAATTCAGAAATTCCTTTTCCAGGAGGAACAGCAAACGTCCTCTTCTGTGGTATTCCCACTGCATTTCATACATTTACTGAATCAGGTATCAGTTTCCACTGAGAACAGTGACATATCTTGTCCTGAAAATAAATGGTGTTTTTTTGTGCCCCACCCATGGTCCCATTTTAAGAAGCAAAATTCTTACCTTTCAAAGCTTTACTTCTTTTATCTAAAATAAAAGGGAGGAAAAAAATTGGTCATATTGATGCTTTACAAAAATGCTCTAGTCAATTCATTGTCAAAATCAACATCTGGCTGAAAGCCTCATAGCTCAAGTGAAGCCGTTACAAAAAGCTTTCTGGGAATAGGAAGGTGACGGGAGTGTCTCAGACAAGAAGTAGCGACATTTCTACCTAACGTATTCTGTAAAGTTAACCGCTTCCTCAGAATTTGCAGAACTCTTTACCCCTTCTATATCCTAAATCCTCATCTTGCAGCTTTAAAAGCTTTCCTCAAAAAATAAGGTTTCAGGGGACAGATGTGGCTCAAATGGTTGGACGTCTGTCTCCCATACGGAGGGACCTGGGTTCGATCCCGGTTAAATAAATAAATAAATAAATAAATGAAAAAAAAAAAAATTAGGTTTCTTCTTTCTTCCCTACATACGACCAGGCCCCATCCCCATGTCCAACCCACTGAGAACTAAATCCCCCACTCTTCATTACGGAAACATTTCAGGACAGGCACAACACACAACTCACCCTAACTCGGCCTGCGCGCCCTAGGTCTGATTTTCCCCACCTCCTGCTCTGCACTGGACGTGGTAGCGTCCTCCTTTCCCACACTGGGACAGCTCTCCCTCAACCCTCCCCACAGCACTAACTGTTTAATAAAGAGACCAAGATGGTCACCTGCCTATTTTCTTGTAGTATTTTTCTAAAAAACCATTTTCTTAGGGAAAACACACACAGAAACACAGAGAACAGAATAATGACCCATCACCCAGATTCACCAAGTTTTGCCAAACTTATGCTATTTATTCCCAACTGCTGCCCGCCCTGTTAGACTCCTTCCTACGGTATTTTAATGCAGACCCCAGGCAGCCTGCCAATGCATTTGAGTGGGCCAGCACGCAGCTCGGTCAAGGACCTTCTTCCCTCTAACACAGCCACCCTGCCACTCCACGTCCTCAGAGGCACCTAACACGCTGCTGCTCTCACTTCATCCTCTGACATTTCCCGTAAACTGGGAGGGAGGACTAGGGCCTGGCTGGGGTCAGGTCTTCAAGTGCACATGATTCTGATGCAACCTTGGCATTCCGCAGCTCGAGACGCATGTGCTGTCAGAGGCTTCCACGAGACATGCTGAGTACAAATCAGAACTCAAACAGTGTTCAGAGTTCCTTCGTGCTATGAATTGCAATCATTTTTGAGAACAATTTCCTTCCTGACCTCGAATGAATCAAGCATAGAGAAACTTACCAGCGCTCCTGATTTTATAAATGATGAAGCTCATCAAGCCCATTCCTACCCAGATCTCCTGGTAGACCTGGGTATAGTAGGGCTTCATGGGGATCCAAACGTTTTTAATAATGCTCTGAAGCATCTGAAACGAAGCACACGAAGACGACGGCGGTGTGACTGCTGCTCTAGCCTGAACTAGCAGATTTTCACTCAGCCTGCACCTTCACCCCGTTCCCAGGACTGCCCGACAGGGCGCGCTCTTGGGCTAGATCACCCCCTCCACACCGCCCACTCGGCCGCGTGGGTGCCCAGCTCCGTCGCATCCCTGAAGCCCCAGAGCCCTCCACCTGGGCTGCCCCTCTGGCCATCAAGCAAATGCTTCCGTTCTCCAATAGCTCTCTTCTACTACCCAAAGCTACACTCCACTTGTTAAACCTTTAAACTGAAAATCTCTATGTACTCAGCACCTTAAGAACTGTGTTGGTATTAAAAGCGGAAAAAGAAGAGGACGGTCAGTGCATGGCGATTTCCTCGTGGAACTAACAGGCTTGGGTACACTTTGATCAGCGGTGTCAGCCTGGAAATCTACTGTTGAATAACAGAACAGATGGAATAAGCTGACAAGGTCACGTCATAAGAGCCACAGGTCTGGCAGAAGTTACTTAATGAATAAAAATAATATTTTAAGTAATTATTGAATCTGACTGGGAGCAGCCATCAAATTCTGGACTTATGCAGCTCACTGCGATGCGCAGATCTCGAAATAACGCTTTTGTGAACTTGCACAAATCGCTATACCACAGACTCCAAGATGAAATACTCCCAATTTTTTATTTTAATAATTTGTAACCCATGAAGTGGTATAGTTGTTGGGAATAATCTGATCTAAACTTCCCAGTAACTTGAAACCTCTACTTTGGTTTCCACCAGTAATGCCACCCCTCAGTGCCTGGGCTACACATCTTGCTTCTCTGTTGTCTAGTACTGGAAGCTGGATGGCGCCAGCCAACGCACACTGGGCAGGCCAGGTGCTGGCACTGCTGGAGGGGCTGAGAGAGGGAGCAAGGTCACAGTGGCTGCCCAGATGCAAATCCTGGCCCCATCACTAACCTAACGTGCCTCAGTTCCCTCGTCTCTATAACAGGGCTAGGAAGAGAACCCACCTCAAAGGGTGTCCTGCCGATCAAGTGTGTCAAGTGCTTCCGGTGCCTGGCGCTGTGCACCAAGTACTTGCCCTCTCAGACACCACTGCTGGACTGTGGCGGGGGAGATGGGCCCCAGAAGCCACAGTGAAGAGTGCAGCTTTTGTTCTGAACAGTCCCAGTGCTAGGCGCTGTACTATTGCTTTTGTTCTGAGAACAGTCCCAGTGCTAGGCGCTGTACTATTGCTTTTGTTCTGAACAGTCCCAGTGCTAGGCGCTGTACTATTTCCGTAATTCTCTTGTGTACGACTTCCCGGAGGGAGACCACACAACTGACGCGCAGGACCACATCTGGAAGGCACCCAGCCCACCCTCCTCACCATGAGTATGTCGTCCGAAGCCTGGCTCTGCATGCCTCCCTAGACTGAGGAGAGGTCTGGCACCTGGCCCTGGGTGTGACCTGAGGATCTGGCCGTGCCTGCCTCACACTTCTGGTCCTCAGACTGTGCTGGGATGCTCTGTGAGAGCACCGGGTTCCCAGGCACAACGGCTCTGCCCCGGGAAAGGACTTGTCACATAGGAACCCAGTGGAGGCCCCTGGAGCCCTGAGGGAATGCTTCCCCTCTGACCCCAGCAACGACTGGGATTGGAAAGCCTGGGAATCTGGGATCCAACACCAGCTCTACTGCTGCTCTGCTTCTCACCTGTGCAAGCCCTTAAGCTGTCAATTCAGAAGTTACCTTTTCTGTGAAATAGGGATACCCCACCTGCCCCACAGGGTTCCAGATAGGACTCAAGGAACAAACCTACAGCACCTGGCCTGGTGCTTGGTATGGAATAAGAGCTCAGCGAATGGTCACATGACATGGATGAACTGGGAAGACATCATGTTGAGTAAAAGTCCAGACAAAAAAGGACAGGTATTTTATGATTTCACTTATATAAAATAACTAGAATATGCAAATTCATAGAAACAGAAAGTAGATATAGGATTCCAGGGGCAGGGGCGGGGAAAGCAGTTTCTGTTCGGGAAGTTTTGGTAATGGGTGGTGGTGATGGCAGTACCATATTGTGAGTGTAATTAACACTACTGAATTGTATACTTGAAAGATGCTAAAACGGGAAATGTTATGTTGTATGTATGTTACCACAATAAATATTAAAAAAAAAAAAAAAAGCAATAACAGAAAGAATCTGTACAATACCTAGCTGGGAGCAACTGTACTAAACCTTTGGGTTTCTAAAAGAAGGAGGTCTTTAAAAGATGCCCCCACTTAGTGAGACCAGGCCCAGGCCAGGCAGGGACTTAAGAAAGAGCAAGGTCAGAGGAGGATACAGGAGACAGAAAAAGGCAAGACAAAACTGGGAGAGTGTAAAGGAGAAAAAGGGAGGCCAAAAAATTTCAATTATATTGGTATTTTGCTCAGGACCTAGGGGCCTGCTATTCAGTGCACAACAAATACTTGCGTTTTCTTTCTCCTTTTTCCTGAACTTTCCTTTGGGCCCAAGTTGCCCCACTTAACTGGACAAGTGACATGTTCCCACGATTTAATAAAGTGGGGACCCCTGTTCCTCCCCCCCGCCCAAGCTCATCCGATCTAGTCACCTATTCCGGTTCTGTGTCAGTATTATGGCATTGGATCCTTCAAGAACCCATCCTAACCAAAGGTCACATGGCCTCTACCGGTTTCCGTTTAAGTCTGCAAAGATTGTGCACATCACGTTAATAGTAAACTGCTATCTGGCCTCGTATCGGAAAGAGGAAATGTCTGACCCTCTGAGCCTCAGAACCAGACTTAGAAGCCCAGTTCTACGCAATTTTCGACCGTCACCATTTGATGTCTTTTCGCTTCCCGGTCTCCTCTCCCAAGGCCCTGTCATGTGCACAAGACCAACCTGGGCTGGGGGACCCCCTGCTCTTGTTTCCAGCTCCCTCGCTAACCAGCTGGGTGCCTTTGGTGAAGTCGCTGGGCCTCTCACTGGCAGCGAGTGCTCCTTGTGAAGGAACCGACCCAGCTGCGTTAAACGCGTTCACAGAGGGCAGGACGGCGCAGCGCGGGCCCAGGCAGTACTTGCCGCCGAAGGCCAAGGCCTGGAGCGCCCCTGACGGACGGCGAGGCCGGGCAGAGCCGGCGCGTGCTGGGGAGGGGGCCGAGCTCCCACCGCGGCGGGCCAGGCTCCCGCCCCGCGGCCCCCCGCCCGCCTCCTGCACGGCCCCGGCCCCGCACTCACCTCGACAAACTACTGGCGGCTCCCGCCGGACCGAAAACCCACGGGCAACGGTTCCGAAAGGTCACCGAGGGCGCAGGCGCGGCGCGGGGCCTGCCGGGAAGGCGGAAGGAGCAGCAGCGCCTCCCGAGCTTGCGCTTGCGCACTCCAGCGCTCTCTGGCGTGCGCCCGCGGGCAGCTTGCCGGCCAGGGGAAGGCCGAGGCTGGCGGTGCCCCGAGAAGGGGCCGAGGGTGGAGGAGGGGGCGTTGGGGTTGGGTTTGGGGCGGGACATCGAAACTAGGTGACGAGCCATCCAGGACACGGGACCCTCGATGCTGAAACCGGGACAGTCCTGGGCAAACCGGGAGGAGCTGGTCCAACTATAAAAGTGACACTGTTTCGTGAAATGTTAAAGGCAGGGGGGTCGAGTCTCACATCTCCGTGGTGTTTCTTGCCGTTTCTCGTTGTGTTAACTTTTGTATGCTGTTATTCTCTGTATAGTAATTCTTCTCAGCAGACGTGACCACGGGGGCTCCAGATGTGAGACCTAGCAGAGGCAGTTTTTAAAATAACCGTGCTATCAACTGGAAATAGACCTTGAATAAAAGGGGGAAATGGTAAAGACAAATGAGTTCAAGTGGCTAAGAGACTTCAAAGAGAGTCGGGAGGTCATCCCAGAGGTAACTCTTACGCACACCTCAGTAGGAGCTCATAGAGCATCTAAGTGCCTATCACCCCACTCAGTGGGGTTTCTGAGAGCTCCGGAGACACCCTGGTCCTATATAAGGGGGGATAGCCCCAGAGACTGATGCCTTATCAGTGGGTTCTATTTTGGAATCTGTGCTCCTGAGAGTGACAGAATTAGACTCAAATAGTCCTCCCTGCACATGGTTCACCAGTCCCTTCTATTCAAACCTATATGTGATGCTGGAGTTTTTAGGTATACTTCCAGAGACTGGAGCCTCCCGCCTACCTATGTGCCAGGTGTGCATGAAATCTCGGTGGAGCTGCAACTCCTACCCTACAGCTCAATGGACTCATCCAAGTCACCTGGTGAGGAGACAACGATGGGAAATGGTCATCCCAGGGAATGGAGAGGGCCTGCACCTGCAGGCAGGATCATCCCACCCACCATATCCATGGGATATAAGCCCTCTCTTACTTGGAGTTGGAGTGGACATCACCATCCCAGTCCCCTCAGGATTGGGGGAAGAACTATGGACTAGAGTGGACTTGATGATATTCTCTTGTTCACATGTGGTGATTCTAGCAATGCAAGAAATTATAACAATGAGGTGGAGCCAGTGGCCACTTGACACTTTTGGGGTAGGGAGGGGACGAGCAGTTGAAATACAGTGGCTTCTTTGGGAGTTGGAGGTTGTCCTGAGTACTGTTGTGGCAACGGATGTAGGCCATTTTAAATCAGCACACACCACTCAGAACTGAGTGGGAGAGAGTGTGGTCTACAGTGTGAACTGTGGTCTATGGTTGGTGGCAAGGCTCCAGGATGTGTAAGTTCATTGAGGGTGGTGGGCCACACTTGTGGGAGATGTTTGTGTGGGATGTGGTGGGAGGTGTGGGAGGTGGGCAACATGGGAATCCCCGTGGGTTCCGTGTAATATTTTGGGTAATCTAAGCACCTCTTAAAATATATGTATATATATATATATAAATAACATTTTTGTAAGCAAATACACATATATGCATATATATTTATATATCATTTTGCAAATGTTTGTATGTATTGTGAGAATTTTGATTTTTACCCATAATAAAAAAATAAATAAATAAAAATAACCGTGCTATGGTCCAAGGAATTAAAAAAAAAAAAAAAACATTGAAAATTTCAGTAGAGAACTGGAAAATTTATTCAAAGTGTGGAACGCTACATTTGTGGCTGGGGACAGAGAAGAGATGAAGATATTCCCTGAGCATAGCTTCTGCTTTATCGATACTGCTGTTTAATGGCATTAACGATCAATTGTCATTGCGCGTAGCTGTTGGTATTCCTTTTGGTTTGCAGTGCAAGCCATTCGGTGACTTCAGATATGCAAAATTTCCGGAGACAGTGTTACCGGATGTTATGTAAGTTCTTGACTGTGTTGCAAAAATGAATTTCAAGAGCACGTCAAGTTAATTAGGCCAGTAATTTATTAAGGTGAGGAGGGAAGAGAAATGGGAGAAAATAACAGATCATAGGTCCCAGGTAGAGAGGAAGGGGCTGAAGAGTGATGAAGAGGACCGATTTACAGCCTACAATTTCCCATTATAGATTATAAATGCCCAGGTTTTATTTGTGTATTGATCCAGGTGGGAGCAAAGAAGGCCAGAACGGGTCCAAAGGCAAGAGAGAGATTTCAGCCTTTGCACCTGCTTTTTTTTTTTTTTAAACTTTATTTTGTATATTTAATAATTGAAAATATAAACAAAAACTGAAAAGTAAAAAAAAAACAAAAAAAACAAAAGTAAACACATGAATAAATATATACATTTCTCAAACGTAATATAAATTTTTTTTTTAATCAAGCAATATGTTACACAATATATTTGGTTCATAGTGACACATTCACACAGTATTTGTTCTTTTGTGTCTGGCTTGCTTCACTCAACATAATGTCCTCCAGGTTCATCCATGTCATATGCTTTACAACTTCATTTCTTCTTACAGCTGCATAATACTCTATCATGTGAATAGACCACAGTGCACCTGCTTTTTTTTTTAATGTATTTTTTATTTTTTTTAACATTTTTTAACATTTAAATTACATAAATGTTACATAAAAAATAGAGGGGATTCCCATATGCCCCACACCCTACACCTCCCACATTTCCCCACATTAACAACATCCCTCTTTAGTGTGGTACATTCATTACAATTGATGAACACATTTTGGAGCATTTCCACTAAGCATAGATTATAGTTTACATTGTAGTTTACTCTCTCTCCAACACAATTTTGTAGGTTATGGCAAGATATATAATGTCCTGTATTTGTCATTGCAATGTCATTCAGGACAATTCCCAAGTCCCGAAAATGCCCCCATGTTACACCTCTATTTCCCTTTCCCTGCCCTCAGAATCTCCAGTGGCCACTGCCTCCCCATCAATGATATAAGTGCTTCCATTGCTCGAATCACAATAAGTCTATAGTAGAATATCAGTAAGTCTACTTTAGTCCATAGTTCATTCCCCAATCCTGAGGATTCTGGGATGGTTATGCCCATTCCACCTCTAATTGAGAGGGGGCTTCAATCCCATAGGGCAGGCATGTTGTATTTGAAGCACTGCAATTATACATGAGAGTCCTGGGGCAAGGCCAGGTTGAGAGTAATGAGACAGAAGAGGATCAGATCTCATACAAGGTTTGTAAAGTATATTAATGTGGTAGATTACAAAAAGCCTACAGATTCATCTTCCTGTATGCGTGCTCCTTTGCAGTGTGACTTTGCAGCTCCTTATCAAAGGGTTAATCTCTGTCTTCACCCTTTAAATCTGGGCTTGGCCATGTAACTTATCTGGCCAATGGAATACATAGGCAGAGGCTTGAAAAGCACTTGTGTATTGGAGCTGCTTTCTGCTGGGAAGCCTGCAAACACCGTATGAATGAGCACAAGCTCGTTGGAGCTTGACCTCTTTTGGGTGATAAGAGACACATGGCTAAGTCTTCAACGTCACCCCAGCTGACACTGAGCAAGCCTTCAGACGTGGGAATGAGTCCATCCTGTACCACCTCAACTCAGCTGAGCCTCCAGCTGAATACCATAGATATCAGCTGAGCTGGCCCAGGCCAGAGGAACCACCCAGCCAACCCACAGAATCATGAGAAATAAAAAATGTTTGTTGTCTAAGCCACAAATTTTTGGGGTGATTTGTTACCCAGCAGAAGCTAACTGATGCAGTTAAGATATTTAGACTTTGTCATGACTGCAGTTGGAGGGTCAAGTGAGAAGGATTATAAGCAAGGGAATGATGTGTTCAAATTAGCACCATGTAACGCTCTCACTGGCTTCAGGGAGGGGAATGGTTTGGAGGAGGATGACTCGGAAGCTGAGAGACCAGTCAGGAAGAGATTGGAATCATTTTAATAGAAAGATGATAGAAGTAAATGGTTTCAGGAGAAATTTGTGAGGTAGACTCACAAATTGGTGATTGCTTGGATTTGGGGGTGGTGATGATGGAAAGGGATGACTGGTAGGTGATCCCTAGGTTCTGACTTGGGCAATTGAGTGGAGTGTGGTGCCATTCATTGAGAACACTGGAAGGAGGACAAGGTTTGGAAAAGACTATGATCAGTTTAGCGCAGGGCATGTTGAGTATGAAGGGCTGGGAGATAGCCCAGTGGAGATTTCCAGTAAACAGAGGAGATAAGCAGGCCAGGAAAGTTCTAGGGAGGGGTCTGGGCTGGAGATGTTGATTTGGAAGCCATGAACAGGCGGTGGCAATCTAAGCTCTTCAGGGGAAGGTGGCTGGGTTGAGAAGAGGAGCAAAGGCAGAACCCTGAGAAAAACCAATATAGAAGGGGGTATTCAGGACAAGGAAGCCTACAGAAGAGGATGCGTGATAGCTGGAGAAATTGGAGAACTTCATAGTTAATGACTTTTTATCAATACCTTAGATAAAGTGCTATCACATGTTGAGGTAAAATTCTAGTTGCAATATGTTGACTTTTCTTCTCAGCCTCAGCCCTCATTTTCAAATCGTCTGCTTTTTGAACCATTAATTATTTCGCCCTTTGCTAATGGCAGGGGAGGAGTCCTAGATGTTTGCTGTTTTGATTGATTACCCTACCCATCAATCCTCCAGGAGGGCCCAATGATAAGGCCCCTGGAGAATACCCGGGGCTTCTCCCGGCTTCCGGAGGAAATTTCATTCTGGATGGCAGAATCTTGTGAGGGTCTTCCAGCAGCCATCTTGGAGGTATTGATATCCACATGGACTTCTTGCTAGGTTCCAGATCCATCTATTGGTTCCCTATTTTATTAGCCTGCTTCAAAAGGGTGGCTCAGGTTGCATTGGAGGGCCTTCCCAGGTGCTTGGGCCTCCATGTCTACAAGCATATTAAGAATTAGCCCCATGTCCAGCTGTCCATTTTAATGCTGAACTCTGGACAGACATGCAATATGAACTGGGCCAACTCAGTATGGAGTACCAAGAACTACTGAATCAAATGAAGGAAGCTCAAAGCCATTCAGTCTGTGACAACTCAGAATGTTAACAAGCATTTAGTCAGGAAAATGGCAATCAAATGAGAACAAATTTCCAAACTCAAGAAGCATGAAGACAGTATCCTTAAACTGTAGTTGAAAACTCAGAACTCAGAGGACTGAAGAAGATAGTAACTCCAAAGAATCCAAGAATATAGAAAATACCCCAGAGAAAATGTTTGTGAGAAACGAACACTCTTCAGAAAAAAAGCAACTTCCTTTTAAAAGATATTCAGAATCTTCCTGTGACATCAACAGAGGATGATAGCATGTGGTAATATACCAGCAAAAATGAATTCGCCAGTGAGTTCTGGAGTTGTTTGAAGTGTTTTAATTTAACATAGTTTGTGAAATTTAGAACCACGTTCTAGTGTTCTAGTCTTCCTACAATGTGAAGTCATGTTTTCCAAATAATACTGAATGACATACTAAAAGTTTCAATGATCTTGTGATTACTTTTTTTTTTAAGATTTTATTTATTTATTTATTCCCCCCTTGCTGTTTGTGCTTGCTGTGTCTATTTGTTTTGCATTTTTCTGTGTCTGCTTGTCTCCCTTTTGTTGGGTCATCTTGCTGTGCCAGCTCACCACACCACACGGGCCTGCTTGCCTTCACCAGGAGGCCCGGGGAATCGAACCCGGGGCCTCCCATATGGTAAATGGGAGCCCAACCAGTTGAGCCACAGCCGCTTCCCTGTGATTATTTTTTTCTTACTGAATAAAAAAGTCTTCTCTCTTGTCAAAAACCCCGTGTATATGTGAAGGCACTTTTGGGAAACTTTAGTATTTTTAAGAGTAAGTCAGACTATGAGGCCCAGAGCTCACAATATAATTTAGCGGTGGGGTCAGGATTTGGATCCAGGACTCCTGGTTCCAAACCCCTTGGTTTCTTCAGTGCTGTACCAGGCTCCTGTATGAGGTACCATCAGCTCAAGCTAGTCTGACTTATGCCCACACTGTTCTCAATTTGACCTTGTACTTGCCACTGTTTTGGGTGTTTTCCAGTCCTTAACTGATTGGACTCCACACTGCAGGTCATTGCCATGTTCGACACCCTCTGTGTTTATTCACTCAATGGTTCTTTCCTCAGAGCCCACCTGGTGCTGGGGGCTGGGCACTGAGATATGATGGTGGGCATGCTAGTTCTCCTTGTTGCCTTCCTTTCCTTGTATAACTGTTGATTTCTTTCCTCTGCCCCTTCTTTCAGGGTATTTCCTTGGGTTCTGTCCTCCATCCTCACTCTTCCAGAGCTTGATCTGGATCATTTCAGCTGCTCTTGGGTATTTTTTTTTTTTTTTTTAAAACCCCCCCCCCCCCCCCCCGCCTTGCTGCTTGTGCTCGCTGTCTGCTTCCTGTGTCCATTTGCTGCACGTTTTTCTGTGTCTGCACTGGGAACTGATCCTGGGACTTTCCAATGTGGGCAAGAGGCACTCAATCGCTTAAGCCACCTTAGCTACCTGGTTTGTTGTGTCTCTCATTATCTTTTTCCCTTGTGTCTCTTTTTTTTTGTGTGTGTGTGTATGTCATCTTGTTGCGTCAGCTCTCTGTGTGGGCTGCCGGCTCTCTGCACAGACCCGCTTTTGCCTTCACCAGCAGGCCCTGGGAGTCGAACCCAGTACCTCTCATATGGTAGAAGGAGCCCTACTGCTGAGCCACATGTTTCCTGCTGTTGGGGTTTTAACCACCATCCATTTGCTGGTGCACTCCAAATCTACTTCTCATCCACACTTGTCTTCTGCACAACTGTCTGCAGGATACTATCACCTGAGATGCAGGTTCTGAATTTGGTTTAGTTCTATTCCAACCCTAGAGAACTTCTTTCAGTTCCTCATTCAGCCATTAGGGCCACTTGCTTCAGGTCTTCATCCATGGAGTATTTTCTGTTATAATCCTCTTTCAGAGCACCCTTTGCCTGTCTCTTTCCTGATTGTTCTTCAGAAGTCCACTTACATGTCACCTTCTCCAAGAAGCCTTCCCTGTCCTTCTCCTTTCCCCTTTCTCTCCAGATAAGGTACATGGATGTGCCAATTTAGCAGCCCATTGTTGCTCACCTCTAAAATACAAAACAAACCCAAACACCCCTTCTGGTCTGTCTCTACGTCCCCCACCTGAGCTCATTCATTGCAGAATCTTCGGCCCGCATGGGGCCAGGCACACAGCAGGTGCTCAATAAATGTCTGCCTCTCGCCTGCCTGAAGCGCACAAGCCTCTGACCAAGGAACCGTCAGAGGGAGAGGGCCAAGACAGACTCAAGGCCATTTTCTTGCTCATCTTGGGCTGTGCAGGAGAACGTGGTGGAGCCCAAACGACACCCCCACCCATGGGGGCACACTGGCCTCTAATAGACCGGAACCTTTGCCGCAGCCTCATCTCTCAAGCCGGATGCAGAAAACCAGCGGCTCCCGGCAGGCCTTGCGCGACGGGGCGGGGCCGACAGCGCGAGGCTGCCCTGGCGCGGGGAGCACACGTGCCTGGTCGGAGCCCGCGCCGCTGCGTCGCGCGTTCTGATTGGAGGGCCGCGGGCGGGGGCGGGGCAGAGAGAACGGCCGTCGCCTGCTCGAGGCCGCGCGCCGGGCGGTTGAGGCGGGCGCCGGGCGGCCCGGGCGCCATAATGCTGCGCAAGCTCACCCTCGACCAGATCAACGACTGGTTCACCATCGGCAAGACCGTCTCGGATGTGGAGTTCCTGGGCTCCCCGCCCGCCTTCCCGGCCGAGGCGGCCAGGGAAGAGGCGCCGTGCAAGGACGTGGCCCCCGGGGCCGCCCCCACGGCCCAGGCCCCGGCCCCGGCCCCGGCGTTCGGGAGGTGGGTGCGGCCCGGGCCCGGGGCTCGCGGGGAGCAGACGTGGGGAGGGGCCGGCGAGGCCTGGGCCGCTCCGAGGCGCCTCTGCTGCGCGTTCCGCTCCTCCGCCGCCCGCGTCCACCTCCGGTGCCCGAGCAGCGGGTCCTTGAACGAGCCCCTTCCCGCGGCCTAGACTAGTTGGCTTCTCAGGTGCTTGTCCGCAGCGAGCGTCTCTGCTCGTGGCGTGGTTCCTTTAGCTTTTCACTCCCGGTGTATTGTGACTTGGCTCGCTGCAGCTGGTGGTTCGCGTGGGTTTGGTGGGACGCCTGCTAGATTTGGTGAGTAGAAGCACCTGTTACTCATTTGGAGCAGGCCAAGGTGAGCTGTAGCTCTAGTCAACACCCTTTACAGTTGCGGGGGTGGTTTTTGTTTTGTTTCTTTTTTTAAAAGTTACGTTAGCCTCGCCTAGACTATGGGTCAAGTTTTCTTGGATTGCTTCAAGTTTTTCTTTTTTTTTTTTTTTTTTGGTATAAGACATTTTTAATAACATTTTCTTATTTAAAAAATACAGCAACAAGCTTTCCACCTGTCCATCCATCATGCCTTGCCCTCCTGGGGTGAAGGCAGAAAAGGGGACTATGATTAGGTATAGGACCCTAAAGGTATGCTAAGTGCTGTTGGCTTGTTCCTGCTCAAACAGAGTCATTGGCAAGCTGGGCGCGGCCCCCCAGCCCCTCCAGGTTGCTGAGGCGGCAACGGTGGTAGAGCTCCTCGCTGAGCCGTGGGCTACAGTCCCGCAGTGAGAACTTCTGCACCAGCCCTGGCTCTACGGTTCGAAAGAGCTTCAAGTTTTTCTTGACAAGCGTCCTTTCAAGTGCAACTTTGGGATCTGTCTTTGGTAAATTTATTTATTGGAAGCAGAGAAAGACTTAAAGAGACTCCTCCTGTAGCTTTGGAGTGACTGTTTTGCTCATATTTTTGTGCACTTTATTTCCTTGAGTTACTCTGATACCGTAGGACACCTCCCCTTTTTACTGCTACAGAAATCTCCCGTGTAATCAATGGGCAAAACAGCATTGCTTTTTAAATTGGTGGTGGTGTACTGACAGCAAATTATTATTAATCTTGCAGAAACTAAAAGTTTAGATTAAATGTCATTTTAGCTCCTAAGAGCCAGGCTTTAAAAATTTCTGGTTCTTAATGAATTGAGATTTTTCTAAAATCAGCAGAATGAAAATTTCAGAGAAATGAAATGTGAAAGAAAAGACAACATACAAACCCCAATTTTTTGTTATCATACGTAAAGTTACTTTGTAAAATTGTCATAAAAGTTTCCACTTCTGTACTGCAGTGACAGATGGGCAAGGATCCGCAGGGCTGCTACCCATGGGTAGTGCTGGCTTACATAATATTCCTCTGGAGTACCTTTCCTGACCCTTAACACGTGTGTACCAGTACTGCAGTTTTAGCATGCAGTAGGTACTCAGTTAAATATAGCTACATTGTTCAGTTCTCACAACAGCCTTGGGAGATTGGTGGCATTATCTTGATTTTCAACATGAGGAAACACAATTGAGTGGTAAAGTGACTTGCCCAACTTAACATAGCAAATGGTTATGGTAGGCAGAAAGACCCTCTAAAGATGTCCCTGCTTTAATCCCTGGTGCTCTGAATATGTTATGTTACATGGTGTGGTGGCTTGGAGTAATATACCCCAGAAAAATAGGTTCTTAATCTTGATGCATTCCTGTGGGTGTGAACCAATTGTAAATAGGACCTTTTATGAGGTTACTTCAGTTAAGCTGTGGCCCACCTCAGTCAGAATGAGACCTTATAGAGAAGGCCATTGAAAGAGAAGCCTTGGGGAGCAGCCAGAAGCTGCGAGTCAACAGAACCTAGAAGAGAAAGGAGAAGATGCTTCCATGTGCAAAGCCAAGGGACTCCAAAGATTTTTGGCCAGTGAGAAGATACTGACCCCAGGAGGAAGCATATGGTATTTGTTTTAGCAGCTAGGAAATCAATATACATGACAAAAGGGATTTTGCAGGATTAATGTTACACCTTAAAATAGGTTATCCTGGATTATCTCAGTGGGCTGATTCTCATCACATGAGCCCTTACAAGCAGAGAAGTTTCTCTGGCTGGAGTTGGACGCATTAGAGGAGAAGTCAGAGAGATTTGAAAACTGAGCAGGACTTGACCTATTCTTGTTCGAGGGGGCCACATGGAAATCATGAGAAGGAATGTGGGCAGTCTCTAGGAGCAAAGACTGGACCCGGGCTGGTAGCCAGCAAGGAAACAGGGGCCTCTGTCATACAACTTCAGGGAACAGAATTCAGCCAACAGCCTGAGTGAGTCTCCGGAAAGGAACACAGCTTCCCTGCCAACATCCGATTTTAGCCTTTTGTGATCTAATCTGAGGGCCAGGTTGAACTCACTTAGACTTCAGACCTGTAGAAACTGCGAGATAATACTGGGTTGTACTCTTAAGCTGCTAAATATATGGTAATTTGCTTCTGCAGCAATAGAAAATGATGCATTAATAGTAGTTCTGGGGTTCAAATTTAGGGACCTTCGACCCATGAAGCCAATCTCATCCACAATGCCTGGCACACAGTGGATGCTCAGATACTTGCTGAAGGAGCACTTTCTGGTACAGGAGAGTTTTGAGTGAGGTTGTGTTGCTGGCGAGAAAACATTTGACCTAGCTGATGGCTGATTTCCCAAAGGTGTGTGTGTGTATATGTACAGCACATAAGTTTGCACCTGACCTAAGGGAAACCAGTGCTTGGGCTGGACTGAGCTAGTTAGATCATTTCTTTTCTTTAAAATGAATGAACAAAAAATCTTTGTTCTTGTTATTACACATGTAATTTATGAAAATTACCTATTATTGGAATCTTACAGTAACTTAAAGTCCCCCTTGCCCTGTCTTCAGTTCCACTCTTCACTTCAGCATCTGTCCTAGATATTTTTTCCTTTGACATTTACATATGTATCCATACATATAGAGGTATAGTTTTGGTGCATAAGTAGGATCATATGATAAACACACCCACACAGACATTTATGTATGTCTTGAAGTACCTCTTTAGAACATATAGTGCTAAATCATTTTTTTAAACAGCTGCTTGGTATTTCACAGATTTGGGTGTCATTTTTTCTTTATTTGCATGTCAAACAATCTAATAAAACCTAGAAAATCCTGGTACCTCTGCTATAAAAACCAAACTATTACCACCCAGTCCAGATCACCACTTCCTTTCGCCTGCACCATAGCAAAAAACTTCTATTTCTAGTTTCCTTGTTTCCCATCCTTGCCCCTTCCCCTGTCTATTCTAGCACTTAGAAGGATGCCTAGTGTGGAGTAGATGTTTCATCAGTATTTGTTGAGTGAGCACATTCTTGAGTAAGCATTCACACCTAAGTTTCTTTGTGTACTTGTTGGACTTCCTGTGGGATAGGCTGCTACCAAAACACATCCCTGCTCTGTCGTGCCTCGTGGTACACGCCGCACTAGCTCCTGCCCCCTCTCTGCACTCTGGCCAGGATCCTGCAGGATACCATGCTCATTCCCGCTTGGGGCCTTCTGCATTTGCTGTTGCTTCCTTTTATCATTCAGGGCCCTGTCAGATGTCCTCTCCAAGCAGGCTCCAGTGACCACCCCCACTAGAGTCCTCCCCCATCATCTTTGTGAGTCTCTTGAAACTGTTAACTCTTTGTCCTCCTCCAAAGCACTTAGCACCTCCCCAAAGTCTTCTCTGTGATTGCCCTTTTGTTTTTTGTGACTCCACTACCCCAAGGGGACCAGAATGGTTGTGAGGTTTCTGGCTGGTAGAACTGGATGGGTCGGTAATGTCATCTACTGGGTTAGAAAGTGCTAGTTGATGAAGGGTTCGAAGGTTTATAGTAATTTTTTTTTTGGGGGGGTGGTGGTGAATAAGATTTTGATTATGTACTAGTTGGTTCTTTTCTTGAATTTTATTTATCTTTTTAGAAGACACACAGATCCCTGTGCCTTAGGCTTTTGAGCATGTGAGTTTAAGATGCCCGTGACCATCCAAGAGGAGGGGTCAAGTAGGCGGTTGGCCAGATGCGTTGGGACCCTGAGAGTGCGGGGGGTGGACAGGCTGTGTGTCCCCCACCTCTGCCATTTACTGCCTCTGAGACTGGGGTGAGCTGTGGAACATCTGAGGCTGTGAGATGGGAATATTGTCACCTACTTTAGAAGGCTGGGATAAGTGGGAACGTCCATCAGCGTTTCGCACAGGGTCTGGCACATAGAAGGATGGCTTTAATATTATTAAATGGATTGAGCTGGTTGTTATTGGTAGCTTGAGAGCCTCATCTGTGTCTGGTTCTATGCTGAATGCTTTTTCACGGATCAGTTCATTTACCCCTTAACATTTGCCTCGTGAGAAGTTCTCGCTCTTGGGCTAACCGTGCTGTCTATGTAGCAGCCCTGGCGTTCCTCTGTCATCCTGTCCACCCCCATCTGCGCCTGCCCCACTCTCCTCTAGCTGTGTTACCACCTGGATTCCTTGGCCAGCTTTGGGAACTATAGACAACCCGCTGTATAAAAACACACATCTGTTAACATTCAGGAAGTAATTTTTGTTAGAAATTCTGTTAGATTTTTAAGAAGCAACTAGAGTTTTAAATTGTTTATACAATGTAATAATCCTCTCAAAGGTTATTAGGTTATGGCCAGTGATGTAGCGAGAGCTAGAAACTCGGAGAGGATGTGAAACGCTGTGTACTTTTCACTTCTAAGTCAGGTTATGGAATGAATTAACTGCCTGGTGGGTGACTTGGTATGATACAGCATTCAGGTTCATCCTGGACTGCTGGAACTGCCTGACTAGACATGGCTTCTCTAGGCTCTGCAAGATTTCCCATGGGGGTAGATGAAACTGGTTTTAAAATGATCTTCCTGTGTGAGCGTAGAGGACAGTCCTTTCTCGAAAGCGTAGTGGGCTCTGTGATTTCTTTTATTCAGTGTCTGTTTGAAGTGTCTTGGAGCGCGCATGAAGTGCTTTGGGCCTCCTCGTGGCATATATTTCCTGATGTGCAGGGTGAGGTTACCCAGTTCTAGTACTGGATTTCATAGACAAACGCCAAATTCTGCTTAAAACAAAAATTTTGTTCCTGCCATCAAAGCAATTCTCTTTCCCAGTTTGTTTGCTCCTTTCTATATTCACCACCTGATAAGCATTGGTGTCCTCTTGGGTACCTTTCTCTCTCCTACAAATAGTGCACGCTAAGACATTGTTCAGTGCTTGAAGAAGCCTCGGAGAGTTCCTTTGTAGACGCTGAACAAAAAGGGACCTGGAGCAAGGGCTGTCTTTATTTCAGAGCCGTCCAGCACAGTGCTCCTGTGCACATGGACACCCATTTATTCCCCGTTCTGGGTGTGAAGCAAATTGAGGCCAGTTCAAGCGGTACAGAGGCCTGCCAAGAATGCTGAGTGAAGTGAGTCAGAAGATTTGACCTTCCCACCCCCCCAAAAAAAAGTATTTCTTTAGTTCCAATCTTGAATATTTTTGATTTTAGATGTAAGAAAACCAACAAATACCCGAATATAAAGGTATAGACCTTAAGTTTCTTGGTCTTGTCTGTAAAAATAGTTAAGATTTTAGCTTTTTATATAAAAAAAAATAAATCTAATAATTGCTTATCGTAATGGAGTTACGAAATTTTGAATTTTATACATATTTATATATGTATATTTGTAGGCAGTACCAGGGATTGAACCTGGGACCTGTACATGGGAAGCTGGTGTCAGCTGCTTGAGTTACATCTCCCCTCGACTAAATAGTTTGCTCTTTTAAATGAGCAACGTGTTTTAAACGTGCTCAGTGTAATATGGGTTTAAATGACATGGTTGTTTTAAACGTTTGTCTTTGAGAGTAGTAGCTACTACTGTTGTTAAACCAGCCTGAGTTTCTTCCCTGTTTTTGATGGTTTCCTTTTATATTTAGCTGTGATAAAAATACTGTGACTATATATGAATCAGAGTGTTGGGACAAAGCCCTGCTTTGCTTTCAAGCTGCATGCTGTTTCCTCCCTTACTTCCCTTCTCCTTACCCCACCCCCGAGAAGACTGGTCTAGAGGAGAGGCAATTGCACAATGGGGTCTTGACTTTTTTTTTTTTTTTCCATTTGAGCATTGTATTGTGAAGATTTACACTGATGACTTTTATTCTAAAAGCTATGTTTAGAATAAAATAAAGGTTAATATCTAAATTTTTCACAGAATTTGTCAACTTCCATACTAAATAAAGTTGCATTAGTTCTTCTGAGATATGTTTGAGGTACAAGAAAATACTTCAAACATTTTTTCAAAATATTTAGGAAACATTTTAGTTAAAAGCATACTGTTGAATGAAAACATTTCATTTTTAGAGTAGTTAAAATAGAAACACTATTTAAAATATATAACATACCCACAGGAATTTTACCTTCTGATTTTGCAACTTAGAGAAATGTGAAGTCATATCACTTTTTCTTATTTTTAATTTTAAGAGTTTTGATACTAAGGTGGCTATAAAAATCCTCTGGTTATAAGTAGCTTAGCTTGATGGATAATAATACGGCAGGTTCCATATCCTGTGTGAGAATGTTGGGAACCTGTTGTTTGTGTTTTTGTCTACATAACTTGAAATAGTGGGAATTTCATCTTTGTCTGAGCTCTTGGAGCATTCACCTGGGATTGCAGAGTGAACAGAAGAGCTTGTCTTCCGTGAAACCTCCAGACCCTCTCGCCCTCCTTTGTCTGCACTACTCAGGAAGTCTTTCAGAACTTGCTTGAAGATGTAGACTATTTCCCATGGCAATACGTCGTTTTCTGCCAAAACTTCTCGAAATCTAGAGGGAAAGCAGTAACGAGTAATCAATTCAGAAAATTTCTCTTGTTATATCCTTTTATTTCTAAAATACAGCTCAAACAATGTACTTGTGACAGTAATATTTATCCATCTTTTAAGTACATTGCTTTAAAATTATGCTTCTAATAAAGAAATTTTGAATGTAATTAAAAAAAAAAAATTCCTATCCACTAAGATATCAGCAGATATTTTTGTCCAGTCTATCCCTAGGAATTTTGCTGGGTATTGATACATAGGATGAAAGAACGTCCATGATAGGGTACAATTTCCAGTCCAAGTACATGGGGAACTTAGATTTGATGATAATAAAATTAACTATCACAAGAAAAGAATATCTTGTTTACCTGCTGAGAACAGTTCCAGTTTGGCAAGGTTGGACTTGTGAGCAGAGAGCTTCGAGCTGTCTCTGCTCAGTAGCTGGGATAGTTGTATGGGGATTCTGGAAGTTTCTCAGCCAGTTGTAATCCACACCAGTTTTTTTCACTTTCTGTTCATTTTCAATCTCTTGTATTAATCTCTCTCGCTCTTTTAGATGCCATTTTAATTCCCGGAGCAGAATTTTTGTCACTGCATCTGAGCCAGGATAGTATGTTGGTTTGCAGGAAGCATTTTTTGGCCATTTCATCCAGCCAAAAAGTGGCATTTTTAGCCTGTGGAGATATTCTCACTTGTTTATTTGCATAAAATGTTATGGTTTGAATAAGCCAATATTTGTTTCTTTACAATAAATTTGCCAGAAAAGTGCATGAATTTTTCACAGGTTAGACATGCTGGTCAAAATAAGATTAGAACATGGGATAAAGTCTTTTAATTTCTAACTAGGTTAGTGTCAAAAAATAAGCTTTGAAAAATACTTTTATGTGGCTAAACAGAAATTAAATATACCAAGTCAGAGATAAGGTACAGACTGAACAATTTCTGAAAATACTGACACAAATGTGCTATTAAAAGTTCTTAGGAAGCTCTAAAATATTAATTTATAAGAAGGAGCTATCTAAAAATACACTTGTGATTTACACCTTGTAAAGGAAAGGTTTGAAGCATACCTCTTAAGTTGCTAGATCCGATGTGGGGATCCTTGACGTGGTGATGAGACTGTGTTTCACTCAGGCCCACTCCTGGACGTGTTCCCTGTTGAGGGAATGAGTCTCCTTGTTTACCCACCGAAACTATTTAAAATGAAGAACTTTCTATGTTAGGAATGAGGTTGCGATGTCTTCGTTTGGAGAGAATGCTCATTAATTCACCTTGTAAGTAAGCTACAAGAAATGACAAAAATAACTTACTACTTAATCTTCACAAATTATATAATGGTCTGTGTTTTAAATGTAGTTCAGTCTGTTTGAAAAAGATGCCGGCAGCTATGGGAGCTGGTCGTAAATGCAGCCAGCCCATCTCTGGTAGGAAGTGGAGGGAGCCAAGGGCTGGCGCCCGCCGAGTCACTCAAGCTAAAGTTAAGACGGTCGCATGATGCGGTGCTTTGCTGTGCATAGCTGGAGGTCACAGTTTAGAGCTGTATTTTTATGCCTGTAGAGTTCTAAAAATAACCATGTTGCTTTTATTCTTCAGCTTAACTTTGAGGCCATTTAGAAGCCAGGTCACTATCCCCTCTAGTAGATATTAATAGAAAAAAATAATAGATCAGATGTGACTGTTTGCAAAACAAAACAAAAAAACAAAACCCCCCAAAAACATCGAGAAAGCTCGCAAATGCGCAAAATGGGCAAAGAATGCAGATTTCAGTTGTGTGAGATATTTAGCAAATGTTATGTTCTGTACTTTTGTTTTTCTAGCTTAGTAAGAGTTAAATTAGAATATTTAAGCAAATTGAAATGCTAGCTAAATTATGAACACTTAAATAGGTAACTTTATACTTTAGGATCTCTTTACAAAAGGTAGTAATAGGTTAAGGTCAGGAAGAAAACAGATGAAAGAACATATAAAATTCGAAATATAATCTTAGCACTATTTATAGTAAATCATTTTAGTGATTTTATTCCCTTCCTCTTTGGAACTGAAAGTGAAACACTTACGTTTGCTCTATGAGAGACTTCCTATGTGTAATGGTCTTTTTTTTTTTTAAAGATTTTATTTATTTATCCATTTCTTCCCCCCTTGCTGCTTGTGCTCGCTGGGTCAGCCAACCACGCCGTGCGGGCGGGCCTGCCCTCACCAGGAGGCCCCGGGAACCGAACCCGGGGCCTCCCACGTGGTAAACGGGAGCCTCCCTGTAATGGTCTTTATTGTGCTCATTTTCTATGCAAGTGGTCCAGGATATAAAAGTAAAGGACTTTTCTTCTCACTTACTCTGTTAAATGACTATGCAGTGGCTTTTCCTCTTGTCGTGTACGGTTCTTCGAATGCTTTTTCCCCTCAAACGAGCCGTGTAGAGTGGCGGTGTTGGAATCAGAGCTGCGTGCCGTGCGTGATGAGGAGTGATGTGCGGTGGCAGCGCCGCTCCGCCGCTGACGGCGAGGAGCAGTCTCCTCAGGCTTCCTTGGCTTCACCTGGGGGGTTTTCAGGTGCGTTGCTGGGAAGGGCTGAGAAAGGGAGACAGCAACAAGAATGCCCTGCCATGCTTTCTCGTCAAATTAAAACCAATCCTGCCACTTCTGCCTTTGAATAACCCGCTTGTTAAGCCTTAAAAAAAAATTTTGGCCTCTGAAATGGTAACAAAAGTATCAGAATACATTGAATCTGGAATATAGACCAAACTTCAGTCAAGACTCCCCGCAGCCTTGCGTGGTTCCTGCCTGCCCCAGAGTAGATCTTCTGTGGCAGCCGGGCCTGACTGCCACCTGGCACTCGCCATGCTCGCTTCTGACCCGCAGCTTTGGTGACACTATCTTCAGAAGTGCTTTTCTTTCTCTTCTCTGTGTAGCCACATTTTCTCTTTTTTTAGGGCCCAGCTCAAATACCAACTAATATTTTTCTCTTCCGTTTGAGGGGCAACATCAACATCTGTTTCCTTGGCTCTGCCGTCCCTGAACTGGTTATTTCTCTTCAGTGTTTCCCAGAGAGAGTTTGGCTCTGTTCCTGTTCTCTCTCCTTTCTGCCTGTGCTCCGGCCTCTGCTGTAATGGCTTGCCCTCTGTCCTTCAGCAGACACCGAGTGTCGAGTGCCTGCCGGGTCTGGGTACAGTTAGGGGATGGGGATACAGCCATGAACAGCCAGCCTTCCAGAGGGAAGCCCTGCTGGCTGGGGGTGTTGAGCAAAGCTGAGACCTCCCCCCACCCCCCGCGAGAGCTGGAGGTTGGGGAGGACTTTTCTGGACTGGAGGGGGCTGGAGTGTCCTTTGAGCAGCGACTTAATGACGAGCCGAGCCAGCCTCGGAACAGTGGTCTCAAGGTGAGCGCCGAGCCAGCCGTGGAAGGGGCTTTTCTCTTCTCAGCCTGTTTACCACTCAGTGTTTGCCTCGAGGCCTTGCTTTCCTCTGACCGCCACAGAATGTGTCTTTTTTTTTTAATTTTTTAATTTTTTCTAAAAGATACTTAGATTACATAAAATGTTACAAACAAAATGTAAGGGATTCCCAAATGCCCCACTTCCCAGACCTCTCCTGCCATCTCCATGCACATCGAGTTTACCTGCCTTTGAACTCCTTTGTGTGTAAACCAGTTTTTATCGCGTTTAGAGTGTGCTGCTTGTATATTTTATCTTTTTACTTGTTTCTTTAGATTGTTAGATTGAAGTGGAGATCAAATCCTATACTCTAGATTACAGTTTTTCAGCTGCTACTATGTACATAGAAAACATAAATATTTATAGTTAAAAGTAAGGAAGTACCTTTTTGTTAATCCTTCCTGAACGTCAGTGTATGAACAGATTAATAAAGGATTTTATTTATCAAATATTTTAGTAAGAGGAATAAATGGATTGATTGTGAAATTACAACCTCATTAAGATATTTTGTCTGGAAGACATAGAGCTCAAACTGTTAAACAATTAGATCAATTTCTTTTTGGTTATTGTCATGGTTACTTGTTAGCTGAATAGTATAGTTTTTTTAAGATTGTAAGTGAAATCAGACTGTATCATTCATTGTGTGTGTGTGTCTGTGTAAAGATTTAAGATGTATAAGGAAGGTCATCAGAAGGTCATCCTGAAGCCTTGAGGGCAGGCTGAGGAGCTGGCATGACTGAGCCCTGACTTCTGTGCCCCAGTCAGGGCCTTACATGCTGGGCAGCGTCTGGTTGCATTAAAGGGTGTTTGTTTTCCAGTGGGGAGTGACCTTATACCCTCCACCTGTGATTCCTGAGCTGCTGCACTGAGTTCTGGGTTACTGGCTCTTTTTTTATTGTTCTTGCTAATAAAGATGCAGTTAATATTTGAGCAGAAGTGATGATAAATTTTCTCAATATTTTTTCCTCATTAAAACTATTTTAAAATCCACTAATATGTTTACTTTTTAAAGTTAAAATTGCATTTGTATTGGAGTGTTCATACTGTTTTTGATTTATAGGATTTCTTAGTTTACTCCTTTAAGTGTTGCGAATGTTTTTTCTTTCAGGTGACCACTGTTCTTGCCCTTTAGCCTTTTTAGAGACATTGACCATAGGCTTTGAATTAGAATACAGTTAGATTTATCTTGAGTTTTCCATTTTGGCTTTTACTTTTATGCTCTTATTGAAGAAGGTTTTTTCTACTGCACAGTTACAAAATATAGAAGAATATTTTATGTACTTAAAAAAGCACTTGGGGGAAGCGGCTGTGGCTCAATCAGTAGGGCTCCTGTTTACCATATGGGAGGCCCCGGGTTCGGTTCCCAGGGCCTCCTGGTGAAGGCAGGCCCGCCCGCAGGGCGTGGTTGGCTGACCCAGCGAGCACAAGCAGCAAGGGGGGGATAAATGAATAAATAAATAAAATCTTTAAAAAAAAAAAAAAAAGCACTTGGGTGTTCAGTGCATCTGGAATGGATTCAGATTGCGCTGAGGAAGGCTCTGATTTTTTTTTTTTTTTTGGCCCCAGGTTGCATGGCCACTGTCCAGGGTCATTGCTCCAACCAGGAGATTTTCCCATTTCTTTGTCGCTTAATTCTGTCGTGTATTCTGAGTGTTTTGAATATTATCAAGCTCAGGGAAGCTGCTCGCTTCTGCTCTGTCTGCGCAGGCAGCCCTCTTGGCTGTGTCCAGGTGGCAGGTGCCAGCCGGCCTCCCGCAGGCTGTGGGCTCTGTTCGGCTTCAGCGTTCACGCCTTCTCGGTGCTGCTTGGCTCTGTCCTGGCCGCTCCGGCCCACAGGCCAGTTCTCAGTGTTTTCAGTAGGTTGCTTTGCGTCGGGTCCTCACCTGCGCAGCCGTGGGTCCATGAATTGCTTTATGGGGTCCGATTCCTAAGCTCCTCTTGCCCACAGTCTCCCAGGTGCCTACCTGTTACCTGGGGCTCTTTCTGGTCCTCTGTCTGGAAACCGGGGCTTCCTTCCATCCACCCTGCCCTGCTCGCCTGCACCCGTGTTGGGCCAAGCGGTGGGCGGGCAGAGAAAGGGCCCTCCAGTGAGTTTCTCCCAGAGATTTGGGTCCCTGCTGCCTGCTGGTGCTTCACCTCCACCATGATTTTGTTCCCATCCTCACGCCTCTGCCACGGGGGGAGAGGGTCGTGTGAAGGTTTGGGGAATGATGATAAAGCCAGTAAAGACAAAATCTGGGACTGCCTCCACCCTGGTGTTAGGAGACCTCTCTCCTGCTCCTGTGCCCTCGTCCACTCGGGGTTTTGGACTGGGCTGAGCTCGGGTCACGGGCACCTGCAGGAGAAGCCAGGGTCTCCTCACTGCTGGTGGGTGGGATTTGGAGTTCTGGCTTCTTCCCCAGCCTGCCCGTCACTGTCTACGTCTCAGAGTGCTCAGTGGCTGCCCTGTTCAGGGCTTTGAGAGCTTCATTTTATGGGGACACAGTGCGAGGTGCCCGGACCTGGAGCCTGGGAATCGTTCCTGGTGCCTTTTTCCTTTAACTCACACCCCAGATCTGTTGTGTCACCATATTCTGTGGGCTCTTCCTGTACCAGATTCCCAGAATCGCCTTTCTCTCCACTTTCAATGTTGCCACTGGGTCTCCGGCCTTGTTTGCTGCGGCTGTCTCCCTCCTCCTTCACCCAGAGCAAGCCTGTTGAATTAGCTTGTTACTCCTCTGCTCAAGACCCATCTCACTAAGAGCAGAAGCCAAAACGTTTATACCTAGCCCTGGCTGTCCCCCTGGTGCCCTCCTTGGCCCCCTAACGTCCTACCCTTCTCTTCCTGGTTCCCCCTGCTGCAGCCTCCCTGCCCTTCCCTGGACATGCCCAGTACAGGCTTGCTTTTCTGTTTGCTCTGTCAGGAATGCTTTTCCCTCAGATAGCTGTGTGGCTGTTCTCTGTCCTTGTCTGGATCTTGCTTGAATGCCATCTGATTATCAGGATGTTGTGACCCCCTCATCCAGGTTCCTCTCCTGGCCTTATTTTTCTCCTCGGTGCTTGTCACCATCTAACATACCATAGGCTTCACTTACTGATTTGTCCCTCTGCTAGACTGTAAGTTCCATGAGGGCAGCCTGCTAACTGCTTTATCCCAGCTGCTTGGGACAGTGCTTGGCATAGAGGCAGATCTCATAAATTTATTTGCTGTGTGAATTAATGAGTGAGTATAAGGCAAACAGTAACCCAAAGTAACCAAAGAATGCAAAAGCAGACTTTTTTTTTTTTTAAAGATTTTATTTATTTATTCATTTATCCCCCCCTTGCTGCTTGTGCTCGCCGGGTCAGCTAACCACGCCATGCGGGCGGGCCTGCCCTCACCAGGAGGCCCTGGGAACCGAACCCGGGGCCCCCCATATGGTAAACGGGAGCTCTACTGATTGAGCCACAGCCGCTTCCCCAGACTTTTAATACAAACAGAATTTTATTAAAGTCTCAAGTTTCAAGAATCAGTATCCTAGAGCCTCTTCTCTGACAACAATGCATTTAAGTTGGAAGTTGATAATAAAAACGTACTTAATTATACTTACCTTACCCACATCACAGTAACTTGTCCTGTCTTGGATGGCTTGATCTGTCCGCGGGAGCCTTGGTATGCCCTTCAACACTCCTCGGTGCACTGCAAGGCTATGCCATGGTTCAGCTTGTCCCTGTGTGGCTGAAACTTGCTTTACAGATGTTATTAAAATGCACTCTTCCTTCCTGGAATCCTTAATATCCTTACCCGTTTTGCTTTTCTCCGTATCACAAATCACAATCTTACATGTATGTTTGCTTCTCTAGAATGAAAGTTGAATGAGGACAGAGACTTTGTTCTTTTCCTGCCAGACATCTGGTGTCTCAGCCAGGCCTCTCTGTGGGGTTCAGTGACTAGCTGAAGGAAGGGGTGCGTTGGAGCACGTCTGTGTGCCTGCTTCCTTGCTTACCTGTGCAGGTAGTTCTCTGAGGACAACACTGAGGCATGTCCTGACATGTCGGCCCTTGCTGACTGGGTGCCCTTCGGAGAAGGGGCATCTGTTCCAGCCTCCCCCATGGGGTAATAGGACTCGCTTCTGTGCTGTCCTCCCAGGACTTCTCAGACCTTATCCCTTTTGCCAATTTGATGAGTGAAAAAATGGTTTCTCATTGTTTAATTTGCATTTACGTGGTAACTATGAGTTTGAGCATCTTTTCCTTTTTTATTGGCTATTTTCATTTTTTCCCCATGATTTAATATGAGTAACTATTCAAGAATTTCTCTAGTACCTGTGAATTTCTTGGCTTTGTAGAGATAGTAAACTAAATTCTAAAATTCTTTGTAGGCCACTCAGCCAGAAGCACTCAGAAATGGAGTATATTAACAAATACAGACAGCTCGAGGCCCAGGAATTTGATCTGTACGGCAGTGATCCTTCAGCTGGTGGGCCAGGTAAGCATAAAGGTGATGTGTGTGGGTCACATAGTCAGGCGGTTTAAAACATTCAGATCTTAGGGGAGCAGGTGAGGCTCAAGTGGTTGAGCGCCTGCTTCCCATGCACAGGGTCCCGGGTTTACTCCCCGGTACCTCCTAAAAACAAAACAAACAAAAGAGCGAACTGTCATTGGGGAGTGGATGTAGCTCAGTGGTTGAACGCCTGCTTCCCATGTACAAGGTCCTGGATTCAATCCCCGGTACCTCCTAAAAACAAAACATACAAACAGATGAAAAAACCATTTCTCATTGGGGAGCGGGTATAGCTCATTGGTTGAGTGCCTGCTTCCCATGTATGAGGTCCTGGGTTCAATCCCCTGTACCTCCTTAAAAATAAAATAAACAAAACATTCAGACCTTAAAAGTCTTTAATGTAGTAATTTGGTCAAAGGAAGGAATCCAGCTTGCTTGTCAATCAGGTTTTTTGTTGTTTTTTTTTTTTTTGCAGGGGAGGAGGGTGTTAGTGGGTATTAGTAGGTTCTAAAATACTCATTTTTTTCTATCTTAAATACAATTCCTAAATAGTCTGTTCTTTGGAAGAGTAATAGCCCCTTATCTTACTATTAAATAAAACTACTTAAAGTTTTTATATAAAAATTACAGTTTTTGGGGCAATAAACATTACAACAAAATTTTATGCGATAAATATATAAAGTACAAGGCAAAAAAGTCTGTCTTAATCTCCTCCACCAATTGTACACCTGTTAAGAGTCTTTTGAGTAAGTTATTTTCTCTGATTATGAAATTTCTTTTCGTGAGCTAATTATCGTGTTAGCTTCAGACCCTTTTCATATCTTAGAAAGTCACCTTTTGGTTGTTTGCTTCAAAACAACCATTATCCATCACAGACTTCTTGCCAGTTCAGCCAAACCCTGTTCCTGTGCTCAGACTTAAGTCCAGGGGAGAATAATATTTTCCTTTCCTTTTTCAGCCTTTTAAAAAGTTTGAAATACAGTGCATACACAGTAATACATTGCTCCTTATTCTTTTTGGGATTTATTTGGGCTTTTTGAAGTGTAGATTGGTATTTTTCATCAGTTCTGGAAAACTCCAAGTAATTATCTATGCCTCACTCTCAGTTTTCTTTCTTACCTTTCTTGCTCCTCCTCCTCTCCTTTTTTCCCTCCTTCTTTCTCTCTTTTGCCACTATGCTGTATTCTGATTAATTTCTCATTTATCTTTTGCTTTAAGGGCAAAAGCTGCTTTGAGTTTTTTGCCTTCCTCTGTGTCCTTGCTTTATTACAGGTTTTGGCTCGTTGTTTCCTCACTCTCATGAACCATTCAGTGCTTTTAAGAAGATGTTTTATATTTTGTCTAGCAGTTTTATTTGCTCTTAGGAGGAGGGCCTATCTGAATAACCCAGCACATTATTATCAGAGGTGATAGTTCAAAGTATGTGCACCCTTTGAGCCTCTGTGCTCACTTACACTAAAGTGCAAAGTTGTGTGTATTACTGTGGAAAGATGTCCTTGGTGTAATATTCCCATTTTGGAAAACTTGCTAGTTTCCAGATGACCGTGTGTGATACCCTCGTGTCATCCATGCACTGACCCTGCAGCATACGCACAAACCCAAAGCCTGCTGTCTTCTGGCCCTAGAGTATACCATGCAGTGTAGCTGCTATGCGGAAAACTTGCTAGATTACAAGAGTGTGCTCTAGTAACTGTTTATTTAGAGTCATATTTGAAGCTGCTGTGTGCTTTCTCTGTGTTGCCGGTCAGGCTCTGGGTCCGTGAAAACGGTGCCGCGGATGAG